>SNQJ01S0059073.1:37847-48588 GCA_010110895.2 Picea sitchensis
AACCATTTTTTGTTGCTGGGGGGAGGGAAGGATTGGTTAATACCTTCATTTGGGAAGGAGATCCCCCTCCCTTGAGATATTTATGGACCTCAGAAAGGTGAGGGTAGTCTTTGGTAAATTGGTACTCCTTACACACCATATAATGATGTTTTACCTTCTTTTTTTTCCCCAACATTGGGGTCTTGGGTTCGTTGTCTTGTCTATTGAGAAGAATTCTTATTTTTCTTATTGTTATTATTTTTTTTCTTCCCTCCAAATTGTTTAGGTTTCTTTGGTGTAGTGGACTACACCATGTTCACCTCAGAGTTAGGAGAAAGGGTTGGATTTGAATTGGTTGTAGGTGCAGAAGAGGTGGTATTTCTAGCTATGGTCAATTGAATAAGCCTCCCAGTCAACTTTCCAAATGTGGTGGAAGAAATAGGACCAACCACACCATTGGCATGGGGTCTAGGCATTGGTCGAGGAGTGTCATTCGATGGCTGAGAAGCATGGTGAATGATTTTGTATAATGAACCTAACTGTGAATAAATCAATTCTAAGTGTTTGAAATGTCGAATAGCCTACTCAGTTATGGAGTCAAACATGGAAATATATTTAGCAATGGGAGGCAATAATGATTTTGTAAGCCAATCAGCCAAGATTTGATCATGGATTGGGGATTTAACAAGTCTTCTTCACCGCCTCCACTCGTGAAAGTGGTCAGAGATATGTGTGGTCGTGTTCTGACATAATGAGGTTAGAAGCTCTATCCCCATTTTGTATAGGATGGGTAGTTAGAAATGGGTCAAAAAATCCATTACCAAATAATTAAAGTTGTTAAATGAAGCAGTTGGTAGCTCAATGAACCACTTTGAATCATTTCCAGTTAAGGTGCAAGGGAAAATACATAAACGAATGTTTTCATCCAACAAAGAGTTGGAGGCACACCAGAAATGATAAGTCATAATGTGGGYGGTGGGATMTTTTCTCGTCTTGCCATCAAGTTTTGGAATGTATCTTGGAATTTTGACTGGAAAGACCGACCAAGTGGGATTGGCCACTATGGGATCGTTCATGAGTCTAGATAAGTCAGGTAGTTCTAGAGCATTTGAGGAGATATATGGTACGTGTCATGCCATTTCTACTGATATATGGTATTCCATGTAATTCCTCACGATTGAGGAGATATGGCTCTATGAAGTTGGAGGACTCTCAAGAATATTCTAGAAGCCTCTAGAAAGTCATAAAGAAGCTTGAACAGTTAAAGTGGTTGCAACAAGAGATTAATTGTTGAAATATTAATTAATTAATTATTGAAATATTAATTATTGTAGGGATTAATTAATTCGAAAAAAATTAATTAACTATTGCAAGAATTAATTAATTATCGAAAATTATTAATTATTGTAGGGATAATTAATTATTGTAGGGATAATTAATTATTGCATGTCATTATCAAAAATAATTATAGAAAGTGTATATTGGTTTTCATTATGTCAACCCTTGAACAAAGTTGCATGTAGAAGTAAAGTGGAAGTAAATATAAGATAACAACTTGCATGTGAGTTGCATGCCATCATGAGTTTCATGGTAGTTGCATGTCATTAAGAAATTTCTCTTTATAACACAGATAAGATTCCATCGCAAATCACTTATGAGAATACAAGTTGGAGATATGAGGCAGTGAGTCGAAGACAAAGAAGTTAAGTGAAGTAAGAAGTTTGCACGATCCGAGAGTATGGAGAAGGGGTTTCATACAGGAATTCCTTGAGTATATCCACACGTTTCAGGAAGAAAACCATGGACATCCATGGTCTGCATTAAGAAAAAGAATGGATACCCATGGGGAGAAAGTACACACAGTTGCAGACCTATGAGGAAAAATCCAAGAAGATTAGTGATATAAAACTCAGGTTATCTACAGGATTGAAGGTATGCCTTCCTGAGTGTGTTAGAGAGTTATTCTGAATAAATTAGGAACATGTATGTCGCAGTGAGTTATAAGCACTTGATTTGAATAACTCTTTTGTGGATTTCAGTATGAGGTATGTGTGGTTGTAGTCTTGATGAGATAGTGATATTAGTAGCAGCAACAAAGGTATTATGAACAATGGAAGCAACAATATATCAATTACAATAACAAAGGTAGTGACATGGTTGTCTATATTTATATTTTAGGGAAAGTGGACGAGGTGAGGAAAGGGGGTTATAGCCTCCTTTCGATTGGTGCTGAAAAATTAGGGAGTTGGAGATTCCTTTAGGTTGCAACCTATAAATAGGGGGTTGGGACCTCCTTCCAGTTGTAGCTAGAGAAATAGGAATTTTGTGCTTCCAATGAATGTACTCTTTTATAAATAAGAAACAAACTTTATGGTTTTCTCTCCCGCATTGGTTTTGCACGTATATATTGGTGTACTATGTATCTGTGATTATTTTATTATGCATTTTTGATAAACCAAATATAGATTATAAACTGTTGAATGGTAATTGATCATGGTAATTGATAAAGTTAATGTTTATATGCTCTGATTATTGAAGATTTTATATTGTGGTTAAAAGTGATAAAAGTTCTCATATTAATTCACCCCCAACTCTTAATATTCCAACAATTGCTATCAAATTCGGTCCTTCAAGAAGCAGTTTAACCACTAGAAGGTAGATCCTGGAAATCATTGATATGTATAAGATGGAAGTACCACAATTCAATGGTAAAAATGGTCTGAAATATGAAATATGTAGCAACAGAATAAAAGTATTTCTACAGGAACATGGATGTGATATTTGGTGATCAATTGAGATAGGGTACATAGCTACAAAGAATCCTTTGAAGACTGTAGACAAGAAGGAATTGAAAAGGAACAACAAGATAGCAATGGATTTTATCATGAAAGGATTACCTGATTTTGTAAAAACCAAAGTGGGACAGTGTGCACCAGCCAAAGAGATTTGGGGCAGCCTACAATATATTTATGCAAGGCAAGGAACAAAAGAAAATGAAGTAGGTGACAACTCAAATGATGAACAAGTCAATATAGGTGAGTATTTTTTCTTTAATCGTGACGAATTAGGACATCTTGAAATTTAATTCCCTTACTTGAATATTAGAAGTGATGTGAAAGAAAATCTCAATGAAATATAAGACAATCCTGATATTTAAAAGGAAAATAATCATGAAGTAGAATTCAGTCGACAAGAAAGAAAAATTGAAAAATAAATCATCTCCTTGAAGATCCAACTTGAAGAGGAAAAGAGAATGGAAGAAGTAATGAAGACTCAGATGATGAAGAAGAAGAGGTTGAGAAAGTTGAAAAATAATTTGTCATGTTGAGAGAAAAAGTTATCAAGCTCAGTAAAAACGTTGAACAAGAATCCACATCATCAACAAAGAAAGTTGAAGAGAAATGTCACAGATTACCGGAATGGAATAATGAAGAAAACATTAAGAGTTATGCAGAAGTACTTAAAGGAAGGAATCATGGTCAGTGAGAGTCCAAGAGGAAGGATACCTTTTCTAGAATACCATCTAATTTCAGACAAGAAAGAAGATTCAACTATGATCGGGATCATCCATGCATGAATTCAGAAGGACTACATCACAGAGAGGATCATCTACTCCTAGGTATCAAAGTTTCTTTTATGCTTATTGTTTTTATTGTTCTAAGTTTCGACATAAATTTTTAGAATGTAGAGAATATGGAAGAAATGTTCAAGAAAGTAGTGCTTATGTGACTCCTCACAATATTGAATGTTACAAATGCCATAATTATGGTCGCATATCTCGAAATTGCAAAAGCGTGATAGAGTCATCCATGAAAGAAAACATTGATAATAGGAATAAGAAGGTTTAGAAAATAAAATAAATACAATAAGAGTAGATGAATGAAGAACATGTACCAGAGATTACAAGATTTGCAATAGTAGGAGAAAGACTAGAAAATAAAGTGAAAGAAGAACAAGTATCAAGGATCATATTGTCAGAATCCGCAGTAGTGAAATATCATAATGCAAATAAGGTAAAGGATAAACATGTCCCATAAATCAAAAACTCGTGATACATAGTAGTATGAGATCATGATGAATACACATTCAGAAGGAAAGATGTTAGAATCCAGGAAGAAAGTGTCAAAATTCAGGAAGACAATGGATCTACAAATGAAGAAGAAGACTACTCCACATTAGGGAGGATTCCTCCATTGTTTTGAGCCATCCAACTTAGAGACTCCCAGGTAATATGAATATTGAACAGGGGGAGTCTAAGAAATAGTTGTTACATTTTAGAGATCTATCCTTTAGACAACATGAAGTGTTTTAGAGTGGTGTTACAGATGTTTGATTCATAGTGGTTCGATAACCAAGGTATAGGATGTCCTATGATAGATTGGTTGGTTAAGGAATGGGTTTCAGAACACATCTCCATGTAGGTATGCATAATATCAACTGACTGACACAAGGAATATCATTGGTACACTTTTTTATGAAGATATTCATAGAGGACATATTCAGGAAGGAATACATTCATTGCATATTTGTAGAGTTTGATTTGCATTTGAGTATACCAATGGGCATATTTGTTTCCATTTTATATGCAAGTACATGATGATCAATTGCAATGGATTCATATGACTCTTCAGAATAATGAATTTACAAATGGATCCACATTATGGATAGTTGTGTAGCAGAGTCCCGATCAGTATGAGTCACGTGGACAAGGATGGATTCATAAGACACTTGGAAGGATTAGATAGATATGTGTCGGTGGATGAGAGAATGAGTTTAGGACAAATTTTTTTCTGAGACTAACTCAGAGACAATTGTATGTTTTTGATAACGAAATATTTGAATGCTCAAAATTTGAATGATTTTATATATGTTAGTGATTTATAAGAGGAAGCACCAATGGATAAAATCTCCAAAAGGAAGTAGGTATAGGGAGACATACATTTTATCCACACGACATCTTGAAGAGAAGTCAAGGAGAGAGAAATAGTCAAAGAAGTGATCAAACGAGTGAAGATAGGGAGAATATCCCCAAGGAAATATCAAACAGGGGGAGCAACCCCAAAGAGAGAGTTACTCTTTTCCCAAGATGTCAAAGGGGGAGAGAATAAAAGAGGCATGAAGACAGGGGGAGCATCCCCAAGGAATATACCCTTTTCCATTGAAGTGAAAGGGAGAGAGATAGAAACATCGATGAGGAGAAATGGTCACAAGGGGAGCATGAGCATGGTGTTTCCATGTCTAAGTGTTGCCATCAATGTTGGTGTTTCCATCAATGCCAAAGGAGGATATTTTTGGATAGTTGGTTGTCATTGATGTCAACCCTTGGAGAAGTCTGGAAGCCCTATAGATGTGGATGAAATCATTGGAAAATTGGTTGTCGTGTTACAGGTATACCATTGTTATTGACACATTGTTAAGGTATGCACTTGTTATGGTACAGATCATGGTGCAGGTTGATGTACATGGTTTATGTGCATGGTTTGGCACTTGGTATGGTACATGTGTTGATGTGCATAGCTTGTAACATGGTATGGTATAGGTGTTGATATGCATGGTTGATGCATGGTATAGGTTGGTACATGATATGGTACATGCACATATCTTGTAATGGTATGTCAGTGACTTCTGTACATTCTTGGTAGAGGCATGTGTTGGTGATGGTGGACCTCTAGTTGAGAGATTACCTTGGTATATGATCCATGTGAGAGGATCCAGTGATAGGTTGGTCATGAAATCTACAGTTGATTGAGTGATAAATACATGAAGGTCATTATCTTGTAGGTAAGACTATCATAGAAGGATAGTATGCGTCATGCCATTTCCAATGCTATATGGTATGCCACATAGTTCCTCACAGTTGAGGATATATGGATCTGTGAAGTTGGAGGACCCTCAAGAATATTTTGTAAGCCTCTAGAAAGTCATCAAGAAGCTTGACCAGTAAAAGTGGTTGCAACAAGAGATTAAATGTTCAAAGATGAATTAATTAATTATTAAAAATTTAATTATTGCAGGGATTAATTAATTATCGAAAAAGATTAATTAATTAATGAATTAATTAATTAATTATCAAAAAATATTAATTATTGTAGGGATAATTAATTATTGCATGCCATTATCGAAAAAGATTGTCGAAAGTTTAGATTGGTTGTCAATGATGTCAACCCTTGAACAAAGTTTCATGTCGAAGTAAAGTGGCAGTAAATAGAATATAACAGGTTGCATGTGAGTTTCATGTGAGTTGCATGCCATCATGAGTTGCATGGAAGTTGCATGCCATTAAGAAATTTCTCTTTATAACACAGAGAAGAGTCCATTGAAAATCACTTCTTTGTATTCACTTTTGAGAATACATGATGGAGATCTGAGGTGGGGAGTCAAAGATAGAGAATTCAAGTGAAGTAAGAAGTTTGCAGGAGTTGAGAGTATAGAGAAGGGGTTTCATACAAGAATTACTTCAGTATATCCATGGGTTTCAGGAGGAAAATCATGGACATCTGCGACCTACGGTGAGGAAAAGAATGCATGCCTATGGGGAGAAGGTACACATAGTCAGAGACTTGTGAGGAAAAATACAAGAAGATCAGGGATCTAAAACTCAGGTCAGCTACATGATTGAAGGTATATCTTCATGAGTGTGTTAGGGAGCTTTTCTGAAGAAATCAGGATCATGTATGTCTCAGTGAGTTATAAGCACTTGATTTGAAGAACTCTTTTGTGGATTTCAGTATGAGGTATGTGTGGTTGTAGTCTTGATGAGATATTGATATCAATAGAAACAACAAAAGTATCAGGAACAACAAAATCAATAGGGTATCAGTTACAACAACACAAGAAGTGACAGGGTTTTCTACATTTATATTTGAGGGCGGTTGGATGGGGAAAGGAAATGGGGCTATATCCTCCTTTTGGTTGGAGCCGAAAAATTAGGGAGTTGGATATTCCTTCAGGTTCTAGCCTATAAATAGGGGAATGGAGCCTCCTTCCAGTTATATCTAGAGAAATAGGAAGTTTGTGCTTCCAATGAATGTACTCTTTGATAAATAAGAAAAACATTATGTGGTTTTCTCCTACATTGGGTTTCCACTTAAAACTTGGTGTATTGTGCATCTGCGATTATTTCTATTATGAACTACTGATATACTAAACATAGATGATAAAATTTTGAATGGTAACTGATCAAGGTAATGTTTATATTCTCTGATTATTGAATATTTTATATTGTGGTTAAAAGTGATAAAAGTGTTCATATTGATTCACCCCCCCTCTCAGTATTCCAACATGAAATGAACATACTTTGTAATTGATGATTTTGAATAATATAATAAGAAGTTGGTCATTGTGGATGTAGCACATCTTGGGAGAACCACATTAAATATAGTGTCTTTTTTTCATGATGTGGTTATTATTCTATTTATTACGTGCATATAATGTATGTCTATTATTCTAAATATGTTACATGCTATTATTTTTTTGCGCACATGGTAAATGGTATAATGAACTAATGTTAAGTAAAATCATTATGAGGACTACGTCTCATCCCTTCATCACTACAAAAACCTAGTTCCTCTATTCCCCAGAGATACCTTGAGTGAGACTTCACCTTCTTGCAGGTAATGCTAAAAGTGTCGGTATCTAATGGTTTTGTTGGTGAATTCATGTTGAACCCTAGGCCTGCCCATTGTGCGCAAAAAAGTGATTTCATTGTTGAGACCGAGATATGAGACTAAGGGGAATGTGGAGGCCGAATAAGGAAGAGATAAAAAAATGGTTAGAGGAAAAGGATCACTAGTTTTCTAGAGGTCAGAATAAGAACCCACAGATCTGCTTGGAGAAGTGGCTACGAAGGTATATGTTTTAGGGCTTACATAAATTTTTCTTTTTTGATTTCCAAATATTTTGGTCGAGTGGTTACAAAGGTTAGATGAAAATAACATAATATTTTTCACTGTTGTTCCAAGGAATTGGACGCCTGAGTTGATCCAACAAGTTAATACCATAAGTAAACAGATCTCTCACACAATTGATTTATGGATGGATAGTGTATCGATGGGTTATATTATTGATTTTTCTATAGATTATACAAATTCATATAGTGACACTGAAAGAGAGTTCTTTAAAGGTCCACGCGGAAGACATTTGAAATCATTGTCTAATTAGGTCAAGTTGTTGTTGTGTGATAAGGGGGTTATGAATTTGGAATATAATCACCCTAGTAGCTAGGCGTCGTCACGCACATAGGGGGCTGAGGGTTCACTAGGGGATGGTCTGAGTGTATGGAGAAGAGGGATGATGGAAATAATGAATAAGGAATGGATGGGATGAGAATGCGAAGAGAAAATTAAGGTGTCATGGAAGAATATATTGGAGTATTTTTTAGTGAAAAAAAATTTCAATACAGTAGAAAAAGGACTGGGAATGATATAGAAGAGAAGAAAAATGAGATTGATGAAAGATACACTGGTGTAGTACTCCATATCAAAGGAATACCACACACAGAGGAAAAGGAAAAGGATCGTCAGCTCAGTCCAGTAGAAGGAGACCCATTACATCCCACTTAGGACAGACTTTGTGTTGAACCCACGACCCTGTGTGCATCTCCAAGATCTAAAAATTTGTCACGAACACTTGTAGGTAGTGAAGGAAGAATGGATAGAAGTAAAGGTAGTGAGAGTATCGGAAGTAGTACACCAACTCAAAATCAGTTAGTGATACCAAAGAAGAATATTTCATATTACAAAATGGAGGGGGTAGACCCCACCTTGAGAATGTATGTCTTTCATGGAACAGGGACAAAAGATCCATAACAAAACTTATTTGTCTGTGATGCAATATGGACAATGAAGAATGTCTAGGATGATAATGTGAAAATTGTTCAGTTAGTGATGACATTTGGAGATCGCTCATTACTCTGTTATATGATGTATCAATCCACTGTGCCTATGGGACAAGATAGAACATTGGAAGACATCAAGAAAGCCTTGTTAAAAGAATTCAACAAACCAAAGTCTAAGTCGCAGTGTATTACAAAAATAAAATAGGTTGTTGAATGAATTAGTATGGGATTTTGATCAGAGATTCAATATATTGTTGGATTGATTGACCTTCCAAATTCTAGATGAGAAACATAGGGAATGGTTCATTATGGGGTTTTTACCACATATACGCTACCCCTTGACACAAAAAAAGATTGCGTTGTAGTAAGAAGTGCTAGAGATTGCCATGAAGTTGGAAGCATGAATGTAATATGATGATGTATAATTGTAAGTGAAAGTATTTACCACCACAATAATTATAGTAATTCTAGTTTTGGTGAGCATATCTTATACTTGTGAGAAAATATGAAGATGTTGGTGATGATGATGACATTATCTAATTGTAAGTGGAAGTATTTATCACCACAATAATTATAGTAATTCYGATTTGGATGGGTATATCTCACAGTTTTGTTAAAGTATCATAATGATGATTATGATGGGTAATTCAGTTTTTTGTGSACATACCTTATATTTTTTATTGAATTATAGTGATAATGATGAAKAAGAAGGACATTGATGTATCCTACATTAATAACAATGATAGGGAATTAATTGATTTTCTTTAAGCCATTTTTCTATAATAAAAAGTATTTGAGAGAAAATTTCCTAGTTCTCTTCGGTTTTTATGAGTTAAKAAGTTATGAATATCACTAGTGTTATAGATATTGTGAATTGAGACCCAATGTGTGGACATACAAGGAATTCTAAGAGAAATTATTTTTCATCATCCACTTTCTTAGTATCACAAATATTACCTATTATTTCTTCCATGGMATTCTAGGTCTTGTCCAATGCCCAATTTCACTATGAATCCCATGAGAGTTCATTCTTATTTTTCTTAAGAATGATTTATTTAATATCTTTTAARAAAATTAAGAAAAAAGTGTGTCATTGAAGCAGACATCCACTAGCATGAGAAGGATATCACCAAGAATTACCTAGATGAGGAAGACACCAAACCAAAAGAAACTAACCTTTTATGAAACATCATCAACATATAAGGGAAGATGCTTATGAAGATAATCAATCCCCAAAAGGAAATCAATAAAGTGTGTGCGGATGAAACACTCCCATGGGTACAAAAAGAACTAGATACAAACCCCAAGATCGCATGGAAGGGCCTAGGCATAGACTAGAGGCACTAAAATATATCTAGGGTTGGAGGTGGAGGAGAACCAATGAAACTAGCCACCAATCCACACAAAGATGTTTGATTGATGATTAACAACAACCAATCCTAAACTGGATTGTTCCCTTAGGATACAACAAAAAAAAAATATTCCATAATAAATATAGACCCATGAGCAAGCTAGGCACCATGATTCATTTCTTGAACTTTACTTCCCATCACCCTTGTCAGAGATCATACACATAGGTTACAGTGATGGTTGAATCCCTACAATGAGCTACATCAACGTGATTGCTATTAAAGAAAAGATAACATGGATTCTCCCACACTAGAGCCATTTAATATAATGGAACATAAGTACCATAGAGTTAAGACACCACAAATTTGGTTTCTACATATAAAAAAAGGGGAAAAAACATAGCTAAGTGTAAAAATTCTCTAGAGACACCTCATCTCCACTTTGCAACCTCATATCGTTGCATCCCCACATGAACTGGTCACCCATAGGCCACTTCTAGTATCTTGAATATGAAACCATAATATAGTTTAGTGCAAGGATGATAAGTGAGAGAAGGAGGAGAGAACACCACCTCTC
>SNQJ01S0059073.1:50531-68538 GCA_010110895.2 Picea sitchensis
TATCGAGAGGGGGTGGGGGGGGGTGAATCAATATTACATCAATTTTATCGATTTTATTTTCTTTAAATGAATAATATTATTTTGAGGATCTTACTTAATCACCAATGCATACACAAATCAAAACAACAGAGAAAACACAATAGACCATAATTTTTATGTGGAAACCCAATGCAAAATAAAACCACATAACATATTTCTTTATGTTCTTCTGCAAGCACCAACTTACACTTTATAATATTTCAGCTAGACAACCACCCACCTAGTGCAAATAATGAGGACACCAATCCTCTCAGGCATCAACCTGTTACAAATTATGAGGGCATCAATCCTCTTAGGTACCAACCTATTACAAATGTTGATGACACCAATCCTCTCATGCACCAACATGTAGAATGAGGACACCAACCATCTCCCTTGTGCCACCTTTCCTCACTATATTAAAACATTTGCTACAAAATTAAATCTTTCTCAAAGTTACATGATCTTTTTCCTCTCTGCACATCAACACCTACTTGATCAACGCACATCCCTATTTATAATATATTTTCCTGAGTTTGAATAAATATATGTGAAAGAATAATAGTTGTATTGTGGACATGTTTTGACCAAATCAAAGTCTAGTTAGTTATATATGGACAACATTCTGTCTAAATTAAGTATGTAGATGTGTAAAAGTTATATTGTGGACATATCTTGACCACTTCAAAGTCTAGTTAGTTCTATGTGGATATAATGATGTCTAAATTAAGGATATTTCTTTGTCAGTTACGACTAGACATTATTTGACTAAATCAAAAGGACCAAATATTGTATCTCATCAAAAATTGACGTATCCATTTACATTTTGGTTTATAGAGTGCCCAATGCATAGATAACATAGGAGTGCAAAATTCAAGTAACAAGTCTTCAACCTATCGCACTTTCCCTATAGTGTGTTCATCGAATCACCCCACCATATTGTGAGCATGCCCTGGTGACTCGATTACTTTATTGTTGAACTTCCACTTATTTCATCGCATTCCATTGTGTCATTCATTTCACTAGCTCAAGGCACCATGCATATTTTATTCTATGCCATTGACAAGTGATCGACTTTGTTTCGTCACAGTCCACTGCGTCGTTTGTCGTACTAGTTCAAGGAACCCTGTATATTTTCTTCTATGCTTGACAAGTGACTAAATTTGTTTCATCACACTCCACTACGTCATTCGTCGCACTAGCTCAAGGCACCCTACAGGCATTGCACATCCGTCGTTGGGATGCAGTACCAACATCCGTCACTCCACTTCAAAATCTAGGATAGATAAATCTATCGCAATCTACTTCGTTTAATTTTTATCCATTGTACTTCACTTCTGAACTATATCGTAGGTCATCCCCCTATCGATCCGACTGTAGTTATCTTTTATTGCCAAGAATAGACCAACCATATATGTGATGAGTTCCTAGAAATTTATCTTCTTCTACACCATTGATCCTTTCATCCTTCGATCCTTATGCGCATGGTTGTTTTCATCCTTTCATGAATTCCTCCATCTGTGCATCATACCTTGTGCCATACTATATGTTATTGCGCACACTTTTTTTTTCATTCTTGTTTTTTATTGTGTTATAACTGAACATGTCCATGCACACTTTGACATCAATGACAACATATGTGAAACAAAATCGTCCTTTGTTATTGATGGAAACCAAACGAGCCTGGCTACCAAATCAATGGACTTTATGCTAAGCTGCACCCCCTTTCAATATGCACAATTTCCAAATCAATGGCCTTTATGCTAAGCTACTCCCCCTTTCAATGTGTATCAACATCCAGGTTTCTTGGTTTTTTTTTGTTACTCTCCCCCTTTGACAACAATGAAATAGAGAGACTCTATATATTCTCTCCCTGTGAAGAAGGACCTCTGGAAGCCCGTGCAAAAAAATGATCCTATACCCCGTACACACCTCCAAAAAGATAAGCACACAAAACTCTATACATGCACAAAACCACCCTCAAATATAATACCATCAAGAGCCATTGGAAACTTCTACTGTGCACATCTCCACAAAAACAAACTTATTTTTATGATTAAGGTAAATATTAACAAAACTAGCACTTACCCCTGATATCACATCAAATAGGGCACCTGTAGAAGTAGTGAACTGTGTTCTTTATTGAGGTAAGGAATACGAGATCACACCCAACCTCTGTCTAAGATACTCAAAGGATTATCTTGGTAATGGTTTCGTAAAAATATCTGCAATCTTCTCTTTGGAAGGAACATACTCTAATTTGACCACTTGATCCTAAACATGTTGTCTCATAAAATGATATTTGATTGGTATATGGTTAGTCGTAGAGTGTTGAATATGGTTTTTTAAGATATTGATAGCAATTGCATTGTCACAGATGATGATGACAGGTTGATCATATGGAACTTGAATATCCTTTATATTTTTTATTATCCACAATACTTGAGTACAGTAGGATGTTGCAACTATATATTTGGCTTCAACTGTAGAAAGGGAAATGTAAGTTTGATTCTTGATGATCTAGGACACTAAACTACAGACAAGGAAGAATGCACCTCCACTATAGATTTTTCTATCATCAATACTCCCTACCCATTTTACATCTGTATAAGTGATGAAAACGAGGTGGGTGTATTTTGGATACTACAAGCCATAATCAACAGTCCCTTGCTGGTATCTGAATATTCTTTTAACTACAAGGACATGATTTTTCTTAGGAATGGATTGAAACCTTCCTACCAAAATGACTGCTTACATGATGTCAGGTGTTGAAGCTGTGAGATAGAGAAAACTACTTATCATAGACCTGTACATGGTTTGATTTATTTTAGGAGCATCATCATCTTTGTTGAGTTTGTAACTAGTTATCATATGAGTTCTTACTGATGCATAGTTTTCCATGCCAAATTTATTCAATATTTCCTTGAGATATTTGCTTTGAGAAATGAAAATTCCTCTTTTTGATTGATGAATCTGTAGACCAAAAAAGAAAGAGAGTTCCCCCAACATAGACATCTCAAAATCTTGTTGGATTACAACTGCAAACTTCTTACTCATTAATTCAATATTACTACCAAAAATAATATCATCAATATATACTACAATAATTAATAGGTCATTACCTTCATCTTTGATGTATAAGTTTCTATCGACCGTTCCTTTTTGAAATCCTTGATGGTGCAAATACTTGTATAGTCTATAGTACCAGGCTCTTGGAGCTTGTTTTAGCCCATATAGGGATTTCTTTAATTGACAAAAATAATCCTTTTTATCAGTCATCTAAAAAACCTATGGTTGCTCCACATAAATTCATCCTCTAGGTCACCATTTAAAAAGGATGATTTGACATAGATCTGATAAACTTTGAATTTTTTGTAGCATGCAAAAGCCAAAAAAATCATGATAGCGTCAATTATTGAAACATGGGAAAATGTTTCTTCAAATTCCACTCCTTCTACTTGAGCATACCCTTTCCATACCAGTCTGGCCTTGTTTTTGACTACTTGTCCATATTCATTCAACTTGGTTCTGTATACCCATTTAGTTCCAATTACATTCTTGTTATTGAGTTTGGGAACAAGATACCAAGTCTTATTTTTCTCTATTTGGTCTAGTTCTTCACTCATGGCTTTGATCTAGTGGTCATCCTGACTTGATTGTACAAAATTTTGGGGTTCACTCATAAACAAAATTGCAAAATTTGCAGAGCTATATGTATCTATAAGTTTTCTTCTAGTTTGTACTCGTGCATCCTTGTATCCAAGAATCTAACTTTCTGGATGATGTTTTTTAACATACCTTGATGGTGTATTTGGCTGTGGTGTTTCCATTCTCTCCTCTTCATATGAATCCTCTTGTTCCTGATACTCGTTCATTCTTTCATCTTGTGGTTCATTGCTGATTGGTTCATCATATAAATCATCATGATTCTGGTGTTTCACTGGATGAAATGGTCCTTCATTTACCTTTACATCTATACTCTAAACAATATTGTGGAGTCTTTTGTTGTAGCACTTGCACCCTTTGTTATCACTGAAAAATTGCTCATCACAATACAGGAAATGGTTGAAGACAATAGTAGCACAACATATTAATCATCACACCTCAATTATTTACATAACCTATTCAACAAGAAAAACTATGCAAATGGTCATTGAATTTCAGCGCAAATTTCCCAATGCTTACTCACGCACATCCACATGAGCCAACACATTGTTGAATGTGCACATTGTGCAGACCATGCAAATGTATCCACAAGAACCCGTGTGGATGTGGAAATGGTGCATTAATGCATTTAGTCGGGCCTCAACCAATTCCAGGTCAAATTGTACCATGAAAAGACCACAAGATCGGTCTGAAATATTTCCTTGGGGCTACTGAAAGGACATGAATTACCTTCAAATGGATCCAATTCACACTATGAGAAAGCTAAGAAAAATCTTGCATTGGTCCTATAAATACATGACCAATGTGTGCAAACAAGAGGAAGAATTTTGATTATTGTTATGTTGTTGAATTTTTCTTAGGGAAGCCATTTTTATCCTAGAACTCTTTGATCATTCATAACAAGTGTTTCACTTCTCTCCTCTTGAGAAGTCCAACAATTAAGTCTTCACTATTGTATTTCCATTTTTATCCATTGTTAGAAGAGATAAAGCTTTGTATTTGGGGGATTCAAGAGCCCTCCCAAGGAGGAAGAGGGGACTCATAAGTTCTGGTACTTCTCTGAGGTGTTATAATTTCTAATATTAGTCTCATTTAGTAGCTATTTATTTTATCTCTTTCATGCATCCATTTTATTTTTTACATGGTTAGGTTATTTAGTTTCCTTATTTCTTATTTCATGTTTTCTCTTTAGTTGAGCCCCTAATCAACTAACAAACTGATGTGTTGTCTTGCTAGCCTAACTAGATAGTTAAGGGTCTTTTTTTTTCTCAAACAAGTGACAAAAAGAATCCAACATATTGGCGACCATACTAGGGACAAGGATCAAAATCCTCCCCAATTAAGCTATTAGAGATTTCTTTCTCACTCATTTGTGTTTGCAGGGATCAAAACTGGCCTAGTCCAACCCTCAGATGCAATGATTGGTCCTATGATCAAGAAAACCCAAGTTATATTTATTTCTCACCATTTCTTCATGTGTGCATGAGTTCAATAAGAAAATATGAACCAACTGTGCAAAACCCACACAGATTGCGTGACTGTCGAGCCCAAACTTGTGTGACTGTGCAATTTTTTTTCTAGTAGCTTAGATTTATTTTATGCACTTTGTAAAAGCCACAAAAAGAATGCTTGGGATTCATTCTTGCATAGATACTTAGTCAGACATAGACATCTAGGGGGGTTAAAAATTACCATAACATATTTTATTACCTTGGTTTCCACGTGGATTGCTTAAGTGTAGAATTTGAAATTCCAATAATTGTAAGTTTTCCTTTTACAAAAAATCACATTAAAATCAAGACTAGGAGCTTATTTTTCCAATCTTGGAGTATTCTCTTTCCTCGTACCTTTGTGTGATCTTGGAAATCATAAAAAGAGATTTCATTAGAAATCTCCATCTCCCCTTAAAATCAATCATTTTAGGAGAGGCCAATACCTCTTTAGTTTTATTTGTTGAAACATAATCTAAAAGTTTTGTAAGGGCCCATACATGCCCACATGTTTATAATCTTAGGATATTTTCAAGTTTTCTTAAGAAAACAAAAACAACCTAGGAGAGTTTAAAGGATTTGTAAGAGCCCACACATGCTCACTTGTCTGCAATCTAGGGATATTTTTTTCAAATATTAGTTAGATTAGATAACATTCTTGGGAGATTAAAGCTCAAAAGTAAGGACCCACATGTCCACCATGATAGTTACTTAGGGATTTTTCAATTTTTGCAAGGATTGTTTGTGAAATTTAGTAAGTTAGAGATAAGCAACAATTGTAAAGGACCAAATGATGTCGACATGCCAAAATTTACTCACTTAACTTATTAAAATTTCATCACTCACTATCATTTATTGCACACATAATCATATATTCAAGAGATGTTTGTCGGATACTTGAAACCATAGTATGCTCTTCTCCTCACACCCATAAGCGATCTAGGAGAATCAGAAGGGATTCACTTGTTTGAAAAAATATTTTTCTCACACCACTCTTAATCAACGAAGTTTTCCCATGACCCCAACTTCACAACCCGCTATCAAATTATAAAAGAAACAATAATAAACCCACTTCTAACCTCCACAGGAGGAACAAAAAATAATTTGGTAGTCTAAGTTACGATTTTGGGGATAGGCATCCAAATAACTCCCCATCATCATTTTTTCATTGAAACTTAGAAATTTATGAAATAGGATACCAAAATTCTCCCAATCAAGAATTCCTACACCATAAGGCATGGAGACACTCATGAAGGGTCGAAAGTCGAGGTCCAATTGTTCTGTGCATGCCTCCTTGGGTCACCCAACCCTTGGAAAGCGTCCAACCTGTGACTGATTTCTGAGGTCAAAAATCTAAATGTTGTGCTTGTTCGAGGTGACTTAGTGGCCAAAATATAGGGTTTATATACCCAAAGTGGTAGTTGTGGGATGTAATCGCACCTCAATCAGATTTTGAACATTTGTTGGGAAATATCGCTAGTACTTTCGGGATATGCCCTCTTCACCCCTCATTATAACTGATTGTTCATCCCTTCACTAGTATCTCCTCAAGTGGGTTCTGACCCCATTTTCGAGTGTGTTTTTGGAGGTCCAATGATATTTGAGAGGAGGGACGTTACGTCATATAGGAAACGTGCATTATTTTTTTATATTTCCCCACACGGAGATCGAAAATCCAACCAAACTATTAGTTACATTGTTGTTTTATGTATGATTATCAACATTTGATTACATGTAGTTTATGGATACATTGTTTCGGTAATTTTTAAATAACTTATTCTATCATTTCTTCTCATCACCACCATCGCCCATTGACACACAAACCATAATTATAGGGGACCCATAACATCCCCGTCGTTCTAGATGTTTAAAAAACCTTCCCCCAATTTTGGGAGGTATCCCCCACTTGGTTGATACATCAACACAATATTCACATACACCACTAAGTGCCATGATATTAGGATCAACCTTTCTTGGATCTACTTTGTTGGGAACTAATACCCAGAAAAAATCACCCACTAGTCCTCCACCACAAGGAGGCAGAGCCTAGCCTTCTTCAAAAGGAACAAACTCCCAACCTTCTTTGCAAGGAATTTTTTACCAACCATCACATAACATGGCTAGTACTCCCCCCTCGATTCCATACTTGGCATCACTCAATATCCCATATTTGACCAAACTAATGAACAATCCCATATTACATGACCCCACTTGGCCAAATATTTCCACTAAGCTACCTTCCGATATTCCTAAATTTGAAGGAAATCCCAGAGAACACCCCGCACATCAAATTATGTCTTTTCATATGTGGTGTTATTCCAATATCATTATGGAATATTTCGTTATCTTACGACTATTCCAAATAAATCTCACTGGACCCTCTGCTAAGTGGTATGTGGATGAGAAAGCAACATCCCACTCAACCTTTGAGTCATTGGAAAAAGCCTTATTATCCTTCTTCCAACTCCCAATGTACCACAACAATGGATTAGAAATCCAATCGGAATTCAAAAAAACCTCGACCATCGATATAGCCGATCACATTCATGAATGATGAAGAAGAAGAAGTATTTGCAAAACAAATATCACCGCACACCAACGACTAGATTGGTCCCTCAAATCACTAGTCCCTCTCCTCGCCAAGCATGTTGCCACTAATTTCCCTCAAACTAAATACGAGGCCATCACAAAGGCCCAAAAATTTGACTTAATCTACTCTCAATCAAGGTACCTTTACACTATATTACTTGGTGCTCCTCGCCCTCTACCATTTGGGAAACGAAAACTCGAAACATCACACATTTCCAATGGGTTTATAGGGTCCATGGCCCATACTCACCCACACGATCAACCGATACCCATGTTTGGGACCACTCAATATCAACCAAAATATGGTAGAAACCCATATTATCCTCCTCCACAACTTCAACCACCATTCATGGGACTGCCAATACCTGCACCCCCCACACACCCTGTACACATACAACATCCATGCCCTTCGCCATCCATAAAATATACTCCCAACCCTATGGGAGGCACCTCCAATTCATACAACCAGTATGGACCTCCCCAAGGTAACCCCTACTACCCCTTCCCTGATCCTCCTCAACCCGCTTCCCCATCACATGGAAAACAACATGCAAGGGTAAATTTTATCCAACCCTTTCCTATTCAACAAGTTCAATCTTTTGAAAAATTGAATACAACCAATCCCCCTCATGAAACCAACAAAAACCATAGAAAGGGAAATAATAGAAACCAAGGACAAGGGGGAAACCCCCAACAACCAAATATTCTAGCAATTGGTAACCAAAATCAGGGTAACCAAAACCCCCAAGGGGGCAATAATAATGGACAACCACTCCAAGGAAGGAACAATAACCTTTGAACCAATTTACCATGTGTATTATGTGGTGAGTATGTTCATTATACTCTTCATTTATCCCAAATATTTGAGTAAAAATGGATGAAAGAGTCAATGAATACTCAACAATCCCCTGCATCACAAGGACCCCCACAAATACCCCGAAACTATTTGCAACCTCAAACAACAATAGTTCTCCAAAACCTGATTCCTCATCATGGAGTTATTAACTCCCAACATGCACCCCTTACTCCATTAGGTGAGGTTCCATCCACCTTGACATCATTTGTTACCACTCACATGGGTAAACCCCCTTCAGACCCAATATACCTCACGATTGAGGCCCAGTCATATAGACTTGGGGGAACCCATTCCACCTCTAGTAATACAATTCTACTAGAACTTATCCTCGTAAGGAAATTGGAATTGTATACCCACACCCATCACGGGCCATCACCCTTTATTGGGATCAACTTATCCAAGCATTACTGCCATCTTAAACCTTGTTTAAAATATGGGTCATCATTAAAAAATTTACAGTTTATCGGTGTATTATAGATGATGGGGAATCCTCATGCATTATGTCCTCATCAACTTGGAAACAACTAGGATCCCTTACTCTTATCCCATCGATGAATGAGTTAAGAACCTTTGATGGTAGACTCTGTTCCCCCTTAGGTATCTCACCTAATCTCCCCATTGAGCTAGGTGGTAAGATAGTTTTGATCAATGATGTTGTCGTGGATGGTCCGGTAGATTACAATATTCTCACGGGCCATGATTTCATATATGCCATGAGTTTTGTGGTGTCTTCACTCTTTCGAGTCATGATATTCCCACATGAGGGACGCATCATCACTATCGATCAATTCTCTTATAGAGATCCCCCCCTACAAGATTCTCATAATAGAATCTCACATCATGTTTCTTGCAATAATTACATGCACTATGTGTCCACTGCCACTAGTCATACGACATCCACTCCCTTTTAAAATTATCCCATGACTCTAGAACCACCTCCTCACCACTTGGGATTAGACGCTGGGAAAATTCATTCATCCTTGGGGGAATCCATGCATGTTTCTTCCCCCAATACAAAAAAAAAACCATGAAATCTCAACTACATTCTTCCCAAAAGATTAAGAATTCTTCTAGGCCACTACTTCTTTTAATGATTTTAGTGATAACCTCCATCTAGGTTCTCCTATTGACTACTGGCATGGTCCTAACAATTCAATTGGTGCACCCTCTAATATTATCTTCCTTTATAAGGCCATTACTTCATCTCAAATAAGATCATATCGTAACACTGATAGGGATATCAGGGACTCTAGTTCCATGATGAATACGCATGCCCATATAGAATATGTTTCCATATAGTTTAAAGTTTCAAACCCCCTAGAGATATTACAAAAAATTGTGGATTTGATACACTATTTTAGATACTCTTTAGTGGATGTTCAACTTTAAACTGCCTACTGTTATACCTTTGGTCCATCATCTTGGTTATTTTGAAACAAACCTTCCCCCAATCATCATATGATAATAGAGGGGGAAGTACCACTTCCCACCTTGGTCCCATAAGATCTAGCTCTTGATACAACACCAACTCACAATATACCCTTCATGGGAACCATTATAGCACCACCTTGTGTCTAGTGCCCCCATACATCATGCGATTACAATCCACATGACCTAATCAGAATGATCCACCAAGATAGTTTCATTACTTGTTGTGGCAAGTCCCCTTTATCCTTGGTCATTTTTAGCTACCCCCATAAGGCAAATGCGACCCCCTCTAGGGAGTTCCTTTTCCGAGAACCCATTGTTTTGTGCCCCCCCTTAGGGAGTGACTTGTTTTTATACCCATAGTTCCTTGGCCTCCTTTAGGGAGTTTTTAGGAACCCATCATTCCTTGGCCTCCCTTAGGGATAGCCTTGTTTGGGAACCCATGGTTCCCTGGCCTCCCTTAGGGATAGCCTTGTTTGGGAACCCATGGTTCCCTGGCCTCCTTTAGGGAATGATTTCTCAGGAACCCATTGTTCTATGGCCACCCTTAGGGAGTGCCTTATTCCTAAGTGATGGATGAACCTTGTATTCCCCCTATGTTTGTGCTACCAGAGAGGTTTTGTGTTCTATAAGGGTGAGTTCCCCCAAGGATGGTGTCACTTCCAGGAGCATGACTTATCCTAGGACAATATGTTTCCCTGAGGGGATTACCCCCAAGGTTAGTTGTGGAAACTATGGGAAATGTGTTCCTAAAACTTGCCTTGGGGAATAACCCCTGAGGACTGAAGGTATTAATAAAGGTAAATCTTCCCCACTATAAAAAGTTTCCCCCAAGGTTTGTGCCCCCAGGGAAAGGTGGGATAACTCATGGGAAGTTGAACTCTCTTGGCATGCTACTTCCCCCAAGATGACTAGGGACAACCCAAAAACCAATAGGAATATTCCATCCAAAAGGTAGATCAACACCTGTCGATGCCAAGACACTCATAGGAATGGTGGAGGTGGAAGGAACTCCNAAGTTGAACTCTCTTGGCATGCTACTTCCCCCAAGATGACTAGGGACAACCCAAAAACCAATAGGAATATTCCATCCAAAAGGTAGATCAACACCTGTCGATGCCAAGACACTCATAGGAATGGTGGAGGTGGAAGGAACTCCTTCCCCCATGCTAAAATGAAGGATCAACCGCCCACTGGAAGAAAATATAGACGTGGGCATCAAAATGGATGGGATGGGCATGGGAATGCTAGTTAGACTGACAGATGGAAGAAAATACACTATCGATGTCCCCTAGATCAAGGGAACCATAGAAAAAGACATAGACGGTGTAGGTCCAATGGTGCTTAGGGAAGGTAATATGGGCATCGTGCGAATTCCCCCAGTCCCACTTGCATATGGGATCAATGTCTCATCCACACTGGATGAAACACTGGTTCTTGACATGGTGTGAGGATCACTAAATAAGGAAAAGGTTCACAAAAAAGTTCCCTTACCTGGACGATTATGGGTGCTTCAGGATTAGTCAAAGGAGGGTTAAAGTTTTTTGGAGGACTTTCATTGACCACTTCCACTTCAACCTAAATAGTCTCCTCAAACCAAACATGGGAATCTTCTAATTCACAGTCACCTATGTCGTACCACTTGAGAGGTGGTTGTACCTCCATGATTGGATCTAGTCCCGATAATCGATGGAACTGATGTAGTGATTCAACCATGATGAAAATAATATGTGCAAATCAAACACAATTCAACCTAAGGACGATCCAATATACACTTGGAATTAAATATAACACCCTTATCAAATCTAGGACAAAAACAAGAAAACCAATGACTCAGGGGGCCTTATGAAAACCAACCCTTTTGGGGAGATGAATTCCCCACAATATTGGCTAGTGAAGGTATGAGGAGAAGTTACAATGAACAATGAAAAACAACCCTAACTAATGCAAGTACCCTTTATTAAGGAGGGCACCCTCCGAGGGAACTGAGACCATGAAAAAACGTCTATCCCATCTACTATAGGAATGTCCCACCTAGAGTCACCTATGTAGCTACCTAGGAATGGTCACTAAGGATACCGCCTCACAATAAATGACTGAGAAAATAGTCGCAGGTCCAACAACAGATAAGGGAAGTGTAACTATTCCTGAATATTTGAAGGAATTACCTCACACAGAGACATGGCACCAATGAAATCACCTGCATACATAGTAATCAAAGCGATACTGCAAACACCAAAAAAATTAGAGAGGGGAAATATCCCTACTTTCCCTGATGCAACCTTGTGCTTGACTCTTGTGTTAGAGGAGATTCTCGACAAAATGGTTGAAAAAATGGATTTTACACTCTTTAATGACTCTAGGTTTCGTTTTGATGGCCTTGGAGAGTTTACTCTCCAATCCTATTCCAAGGCCCTAATCCTATATAATATTGGTTCACTAGAAAATAAAAGAGTCTAATTGATTTAGTTTACGAATTATTTTCTTATGGTTTTTGTTATGTCAAAGGGAAAATGGATGAAACGTTTTATGGTGTTTACTCTTGACCCAACCAAAGCAATGAAAAAATGACAATGAACTTGTTTGATTCGATGAATTCTAACTATGGTAGGATAAAATGATCTTTTTCTTTGTAATCTTTAAAATACAATCTCAAACACCAAGCAACCATGGAAACAAAATCAGATCCAAAATTTACACAAACACAAACCAAACACTTCAACAATGCACTTTTTGTTCCTAATGCTTGAAAACCTCATAAGCATGATTTTTTTTTTCCCAAATGTGATGCAAAATTTTCTAAATCTAGTCAAGAACAAAATATGAAAATGGAAACCCAACAAACCAACAAGCAAGGGTTGTAGGAAATTTCTAGTGATGCTAAAATTCCCACTCCAATGTCTCTACAAGATTCTTACCCAAACCTCACTATAAATTTAGATCTAGCAATGAAGACTAATCACAAGATGGTAAAAAATCCAAATGTAATCAATAAGGGACACTACCAGATATAATTATATTTGTTGGGTGCATAACCCAACTTCAATGGATTACTAGACAACAATCAAGTGTACAGAAGCAATCTGAGGAAGCCACAAACACACTTCAAAATTGGATTGAAGACACAAGCTGCGACAACAAGACTCAATAAGAGGAAAGATATTAATAGTACAGATCAATCAAATATCCCTTGCATTAGACACATCTAGGTATGAGCAAGGAAATATGAGAATTTTGCAATTTTCCTAGTTTACAAGGATATTCATGGGTCAAATGACCTACAACAGGTGACGAGTCGATGGACACCAATAGTGAAACATGTAACTACTACAATTTTTTTGAGAAAAGAAAGATCTGTCTCATATCTTTCAGATATAAACTATGAGGGAGTAATAGGAAAGACAAAAACTAAACAAAAAATAGAAACAAAGGATAATTGGAAAGGGTTTCTAAACTAGAAAATATTAAAAACTTCTTCCACAGTGGATTTTTTGGTTCTATTATGGAGAAAATATCACCAATTCTATGGAAAAATCTCCCTAGGATCTGCCTACTGATCCTAGAAAGACAGTGGGGCTAGAATTCTATGGCTTTCCTAGATCTAAACACACAATTTATTTTTATACCAAGAGGAGAGAGAATGTCATACCTTACTTCTGAAGGTTTTCCTCGTATGTCTTGGTTGTTGATATTGAGTTGTAGCTCCAATCCTTGCAATGTGCTCTTTGGAAAAAAACAACAAACAAAGACAAACATACTCCTTATCCTAGTCTTAGAAATCACTAATATAATTCAGATCTAAGATGATCTATTCATTACAAGACTAGATCTAAACATTCATGAACATAACACAAATATTTACGGGGAAAACCAATGATCTATTATCTCAAAATACAAATAATACATCAACCATCATACCTTTAGTGTGTATGCATCCTCCTTGGCCCCTTTCTATTTTCTCCTCCTCGGCTTCTTAATCAAACGAGGAAATTTGACTGTGGCTGTCGTAGAATGGAGAAGCTCCTTTGTATTTGGAAAACATAACTTTGCAAATGATTCTTCCTCCCTATGCTCAAGATTTACGTTCTTCATATATATCCTTGGAAGAGGCTTAGGAGAGCTTCTAGATCTTCTAAAGATGAATGAATACTCAAATGATGTGAGTTCCAAGGCTCATGTAGTCAAGAACCAACTCATCCTTTTCTTTCCCCTTCAAAACTCTATGAATCTAGAAGGTTGAAGAGGTCATGTCTGGTTGCACTATAGATGACCAACGACTCATCACTTGATGTCAGTGTATGACAAGCGACGACCCTAAAAAATGAACCAAATCCGAAGATAGAGTTGTGTCTTGGATTTTATATTTTGCTAGATTCCCTTCTGGCCCTGTACAGTGGAAATTAAGGCTATAACACCATTCATTTTGCATAGAATGAGACAAAAAGGATTGAGAAGTTATGACTTGGAAGGTGAAATTATTGGCGAGTCATTGTTCAAAGGACACATTTCCTTCCAGGAATTTAAACTTCTCCTATAAGTAATCTCTCTTCTTATAGTAGAGTTTCTCCACATTTCCAGTCTTTCCATGGTACCACCATGTATTCTTATTTCAACCTCACTAGGGTGCACTTGTTTGTCCCTTAGGTTTATGGTTGGAGTATGCAGGATTTTATGTAGAGGCATAAAACCGTACTCTATCCTTGCCGGATCCATCTTGCTCTTTCCCTTGATAAATTGTTATTGGTGTTTACCACAAAGATTTCCTTCTTCAAGCATTCCATGTTGATTAGTGATCAAAATATCAACAAAAGCTTCAAAGGTGTAATCCTTACCATCTTTCTTGCATGTTTTTGTAGTTGGTGCAAAAATTTTACATATACACATTGAATGGTGTTCTCAATTTCATCAGGCCAAACTCGATGAGTTGTCCATCCTTCTTCTGATAATTATTTCCACATTCACCCAATTTCAACTCTAGTTCTTTGATACATGCTAAATAGTTCTCTATTCTATTAAAATAATGAGGATCGAGAGAGATCAAATATTTCTCCAACTACATGATGTGGCTCTCATCGACCTGTTTGAGCAAGGAATTTATCTTCTTATAGACTTAATTAGGTAAGTCTATTCCACTGAGATGAAACTAAATCTCTCATGAGGTATAGGTAGTGATGACCCCCACAACCTCATCCTTCTTGCCATCAACAATGAACTTATCCTGGTCATCTGTTGGATCTAGAATTGAAACCTTCATATAATACCATAGTCCTTTACTATTAAGTAAGGTTTCCATATCTGGTGCCCATACTGCACAATTTGATCCATTCAAAATAATAGGATCAATCTTCGAAGCCATCTTCAATATCTAGATAAAATTCTGGTTTCAAAGGTTCCAATCAACAAACCATCAACCTAGANTGTTTATTTTAAAAGGCTAGAAAATGGAATTTATATTATCTTGCTATTGTATGTAGATTCCATGCTTGTCGTGGGGTCTAATATGCAGGATATAAATGTGCTCAACAAGAAATTATCTAATTCATTTACGATGAAGGATTTGGGTGTTGCAAAGAAAATCCTTGGTATGAGAATAATAAGAGATAGGAAAAAACAGAAATTGACATTGTCTCAGGGTGAGTACATAGAGAAGGTGTTGGAGAGGATTAGAATGTAGAATAAAAAACCAGTTAGTACACCTTTGGCCATCCATTTCAAATTAACTAAGGAAATGTATTGCAAGACATAGGAGCAGATAAAATACATGTCCAGGGTCCCTTATTCATCAGAAGTTGGAAGCTTGATGTATGTGATGGTTTGCACAAGACCAGATATTTCACATGCAGTGGGAGTTATGAGTATGTATATGAGAAATCTAGGTAAAGAACATTGGGAGGCAGTAAAGTTTATTGTTAGGAATTTGAGAGGTACTGCTACTCATGCATTATGTTTTGGAGTTTTAGACATTGTTCTATACGGATATGTCGCTTCATATATGGAAGGTGATAAATATAGAAAGAGGAGCACCACAAGGTATGGTTTTACTGAAGATGTATCAACAATAAGTTGTATTTCGAAACTATAAAAGGTTGTTGCAATTTCAACAATAGAGGCAGAGTATGTTGTTGCTACAAAGGCTAGTAAAGAGATGATTTGGTTACAGAGGTTTATGGATGAATTGGGAAAGAAACATGAGAATAGAAGGTTGTATTGTGATAGTGAGAGTGCCATTCATCTTGCAAAGAACTAAACCTTCCATTCAAAGACTAAGCATATACAACTCATGTACCATTTCATACAATTCTTCTTGGAAGATGGACATTTAAAGTTGGAAAAGATACACACTAGTCAGAATCCTGTAGGCATGTTAACAAAGGGAGTAACCAGGGAGAAATTGAGTTCCTGCTCAGTTTTAGTTGGTCTTCAAGCATGAAGACGAAGATGATAAATTTTTCATGTCCAAGAATTATCATATTCCAACATATTCAACAATGGTGGAGTTATTGAGATAAGTATCCAAGTGGGAGATTGTTGGTTGTGGAGCCTGATTATCTTCCTGATTCATAGGTATTTGTTTTCAGCCATGTATATACCCCATGAAGACTTTACACCCTGGAAGACTGTACACCCCTCCATGTGGGGGAGTGAAAGGGGGGCTTTCCCCTCCTACGGAGTCTGGGGGAAAGCAAGCCCCTGGAGGGGGTTCATGGGTGAAGCCCCTGAAGGAAAATTTTCCTTGTAAATGTATATTGTAATTTCATAGTAAATCTAGATTGTTCATTATAAGGTCGTTGATCTAAAGGTAGAAGTTATGTTAGGGTGTTTTTCCCTAGAAGAAAGCCCTCTTTTATGATGGAAATGAATTGCGGCTATGTATCATTTTAGATATTGTATTTTGAATGAGGAGAATATGAGAGAAAGAAGAGGAAGTTTCAGTGGGTGTGTTGTAATTTGTATCCATTCATTTGTTGGATAATAATAAAGGAAGAACCTGGAAATTTCGTTGGTAGACGTAGCCCACACTGGGTGAACCACATATATTTGTTTCTTTATTGTATTGTGTGTAATGTCTCCAACCATCCATGTCGAGCCACACTACGCCAGAGAACTCTTACTGTTCTCTCTACGGAACATACTGTAACATACCCAGTATCCAACTGAGCTATGCCACATAACGTTTTCAAACTGCATGCAATTAAGATACATACACATGAAACTCTTATGTAATCATTATATATAAAATGTGAACATACAAATACATCTGTAAATGCACAGATTCACAGTGAAATAACAGTAAACATATGCATGCAGCATATACAGGAAATACCCATAAAAATGAACATGTAAATAACAATGCAACATGTAAATTTATCACACAAATGAAACTTATCTTGGTAATAATGTCACCAACTATGTACATACCTTCCACGAACCTCCTATCCTTATAACACATTGTTCATCACTCTCAATAGTGATTCACCCCTGAGATGAGACTAAACTCCACCCGAGTAAAGGGATTCCTAGCTAGGCTAAAGGCTCATAGACAACAGGAAAGACTCTGTCACAGGTGCCAACTCAAAATAACAACCTATAGTCCCTCATTCCCCACATGCCTGTCCCACCCAGAAAGTGTACCCCTTCTCTACTCAACAGTCCTTTGGTTTCCCCACTTCCTTTTTGGGCTTCAACAATAGGCTGGACAGGAAGTCTCAGAGAAATGTAGTTGCAGTTTAGCACCTTTAGGAAATCAATTCCCAGCAATTATCTCACTTAAATAATTTCTCACGGGCCTGAAAACCCACCTCTTCAATATCCCACGGGCCTGACAACCCTCTTCTTCAATCCATCTCCCAAGCTAACCATCTACACCCTCACAAAATGGCCATGGATATAGGTTCAGGTACAGTCATGAAGGTACAAAATATAGCTCAATGGGTGTGTGCATCCTCATGGATGATTGACT
>SNQJ01S0059073.1:68588-84190 GCA_010110895.2 Picea sitchensis
ATTATATATAAAACGTATGCATACAAATACATCTATAAATACACAGATTCACACTGAAATTACCGTAAACATACACATGTGACATATAGAAGAAATACCCATAAATACATAGACAATCATAACCATGCATAACATAAACCCATAAAACAGAGCATGTAAATAATAATGCAGCATGTAATTTTACCACACAAATGGCACTTATCTTGGTAATGATGTCACCAACTACGTGTAGACCTTCCATGAACCTCTTAGCCTTAGGCCACACTATTCATCACTCTCAACCGTGAGTCACCCCTGAGATGGGACTAAACTCCACCCAGGTAAAGGGATTCCTAACCAGGATAAAGGCTCATGGACAACAGGAAAGACTTCGTCACAGGTGCTAACTCAAACTAAAAGCCTACAGTCCCTCATTCCCCACATGCCTATCCCACCTAGGAAGTGTGACCCTTCTCTACTCAACAGTCCTTCGACTTCCCCACTTCATTTCTGGACTTCAGAAACAGGCCGGATAGGAAGTCTCAGAGCAATGTAGCTGCAGTTTAGCACCTTTAGGAAATCAATTCCCAACAATTCTCTCACTCAAATAATTTCTCATAGGCCTGACAAACCGCCTCTTCAGTCCATATCCCAAGCTAACCATATACACCAACACAAAAATGGCTATGGATACAGGTTCAGGTACAGTCATGAAGATACCAAGGATATCTCAATGGGTGTGAATACTCATGGATGATTGACTGGATGGATGAATGATGGTCGGAATGATGGAAAATATGATAGGAAATGAACTAAGTCCCAACAATAGGTATGCATGTCCCCAACTTGACACTTTTCATGTTGGGAGCTACTTTGGCCCACTTGTACCCCACTTTAGAACTTAGGATAAAATAATTATCCATACTTTATGATTTAAGAAATATTAATATAATATTCCTTTTTGTCTTAAGCTCCCTAGACTATCCCCTTTCCTTAACTTAGCCCCTCCATTTCCCCAACTAGTGGAGTTTAGTCCCACATCTCTTTTATCATGGTCGGTCTGTGTGCAATGATATATTTTGTATTAATTATGAGATATATACAAAAGTATGCGCACTGGCCTTTAACATCTAGGCTCTCCATCCTAATCAAAACATAAACATCCTAGCTTATAATAACTATCTCACCAGCCTATCAACCATAGCATAAACAAAAAGGTTCATTGGCCTCACAATCGCGCGCAGTTAAGATGTTACACACGGTATCTTGGAATGTGCACACTTCATCATTTTACTACGCAGTACAAGCGCGCACTATGCGATGAAATGTGAATACAAAATGATATCGAACAACTCACCAGCTTAAGCACATTTTCATTTAGATTACAATTGGGCGCGACCTATGGATATTACACCCCATAAAATCTATCTCGGGTGAGACTGCGATGTGCACCCTGTGTGCAACACTGAAGGGTTTGTTGGAAACCTATTTGAGATCAGAACATGAGTCAGCCTAGGAATAAGTTAACCGACAGAGGACGATGCATAATTATAGGGGAGGGGGAATGTAACGACCCCACTATAATCCCCATTTTTTAATTAATGATTAATTTAGATATAATGTATGGCCACGACCAAGCGATGTATATGGGAATTGTACTTATAAATTTTAATAATAAAATGTGATGCCAGTTGCTAGGGGACATGGACATAGATGGGGGGGTAATTAATCCACAAGAGATGGGAGGGTCTAAGAAAATTTCTAAGAGAGCAGTCCCAAGGATTACCTATGTCTATTAATTCAACCCACTTCCTAAAATTACTATTGGCATATGAACCTTCTATTTTGTTGTTGAGTGTTCCCAAATTCAATAATTGAATACATGTAAGAGAGTGAGTGTGAGAAGTCACATCCCATAGTTAATGGGAGAATGAGGGCTCAGTACAATCATTTTGAGAAAGAGTGTAAGTCAAGCAAGTAAGCCATAGGAGAGAGAATTTGTATGGGTAGTGACAATAGTTTTAGATAGTTAATGTTTTTGCATGAACAACAAGTAGAGAGAATAAAAGAAGAGCTTGGAGCTGGAGCAACCATGGAGTGTTAATTATGGAGTGTATTTGCAACAAAATATTGAATATTAGGGTTTTTAGTCCTGAAGAGTGAACTCCGATGTGAGTTGCATTGTAACAACAAGTTATTGTTGTTGTTTTTCCTGGTATTTTTCCTAGCAGTGATCTCCCTTGAGTTTCCCAGTAGAGAGATTATCGGTTACCTATTCTAGAGATACCTTGATAAATGGATGGGACGCCCAATGTAATGAGAGCAGTGAAGGGGTACATCACTTGGGTTGGGCAGGTCAAGAGAAAGAGAGCTAGTGGAAAATCAGGATATCTATAGGAGAATACCATTAGGTTGTGGGATTTTATGAACTATGAGTGTACAATGAGAGACCACCATCTTTTGTGGATTTCTAGCCCCAACTCAGGGGTGACCGTTTGTTGATACTTTTAAAAACAAGTCTATGGTTAGGTGGAGTGTATGTCCCAAGCAGATGATTGCACAACCATTTTTAAAAGATAAGTGTTTTATCTTGTTTATGTGTTGAATTATGAGTCTAATTGTTGTGTATTAACTCTGTGTTTGATAACGATTTATATGTTGTTGTGTTGAGTTATTTAAACTACATTCTTGTCATTTTTAGCATGTTGTAGATGCATTTAATTAATGGTATCAGAAAATAGTTAAATCTGTGTGTAATTCGTAGCTGGTAAGCTACATGAAATTAATTAGTTGAAATATTTATGTTTAATGTGTTTTATGCATAGTAATGATCCTCAATTTAGCTTGGGGTCGTTACACAGGATCATGAAACTTAGGTTCCTCTAGTGTTTTTGTACTTCAACAAGGTGAACGTCGAGATTTTTTATTGCAATGAACAACATTAATCATTGGAATGGCCATACCACCAATGATAAGAGTATGGTATGTGCTTTTCTTGGCTAATTTTTATTTATGGGGAATCTTATATTTGAGTGATTTTTTATGATCCTTGAATTCAATGCCTAATGAGCATACAAAAATCCTTATCAACAATAAGGGGAATTTCAAGGAGCCAACTTCCTGCATTGATTCTAGGGATGGTTTCACTTTATATTATTATAGATAATTCTGATCTTTTTACAATGTTCACAATGTTGTTTATAATAAAACAAGTGAGCATGGTGACACTTTTCCAATTGAAATTTAAATTAGGGAATAAGAGGAAAACCAACAAAGTAATAAAAAGGTGGAGGAAAATTACACTTTGAAACCAAGAGTGGGTGAATAATTAGACTATCCACTGTCAATACTAAGATATTGGCATCACCCACTAACTCAGTGTCCACTGGGGAGTAAGTTTTTTAAGATAAATGGGGAAAGGGGGCACACTAGTTATTGCAACTCACAATATTTTTGATGGCATAATCTACCCTAGAGACTACAAAGAACAAAAAAATGAATGTGAAAATAAACGTTTAGTAATGAGATGAAAATTAATCCTCCAAACACCCTCTTAAAATCCAAATAATTTGAGGACAATGGCTACACTTGATTGTTTTTTTTGTGTAACCAAGTGACCTGTAAAGTACCATGGATATTCCAATGGAATATTTCATCACAATGGATCTTGTATTATACTAAAATATTTTATTATGCTGGTTTATTTTCCTTGGATATTAGATTTATAATCACTAGTTTAATTTCTCAAATTAATAAAATAATTGAAATGCGAAAATGAAAGAATAAGAAAAATAACACACCATCCATAAAAATGAACACAAGATGTATCCTGGGAAACCCAATATAGGATAAAACCCATATAAAAGGTGAGGCCCGTGCTCTTCTCTCTTTTCTTTATTAATGAAATGTAAAGACAAAGAAAAAGGGGAACTCACAATGGAGTTGCCTATGACTCTATGGAATGATTGGATACTACAAAATATTCTTCATACCTTTGTTATGATCTCAAATACCACTCCTTGGATGCTCTTCTCAACTATAAAAAATAATGGAACCTCTTCTCCTTTTAGCAACTTGGCATTTAACATAGCCCGATAGCTATATAGGGTTAGGGTTTTGACTTCCTCAACCTTCAATTAGTGATAAGGTTTGGAACTTCTAGAATATTCTTGAAAGTCCATAAGTGGATAGACTCACATGTGTGAGTAATGGGGAATGACATGGCATCCACTTGTACCATGGTTATCAATAAGGTATGTCAACTTGTGGGAGGCATAACTTTCACATACAAGGTCCGATTAAGGTAATTTTTACACCATTGGAAAGGTCTTAGTGTGTATATCACCATCGAGAATGTGTGAATAGGATTCATATGCTATAAATCCCAAAAATATCATTTAATTCCTCAAAAGAATCCATAATTTTTGGACCCCAATTTTCCAAATTGGGACATTGCCACTAAAATGGCCCTAGAGGCCAATTCCTCCAGTTTTTTTCACCCGGAAAGTACCAAGATAGATGAAACATTGTATGATGATATAGTCTATATCACACCTCCCCATTTACGGTGGATTTTCTCCTCAAAATATTTACTGAATGAGGTGAGGGAAATTTTCCTCTACCTTCTCCCCAGAGTACCATTTTTATTTTCCTAGATGTTGTCCTTTCAACCCAATCTGCCAAAGGTCATGTTGCCCCTATCTTGTGTTTTTGGACTTCCTCTAAAAAATTGTGTCTTCTACCAACTCTACCTGAGCATCTAGTGCTAAGTACTATATGGTGGGTAGGACCTCCACCACCTCCTGATCCAACATGAAAGGCTCATAGAGTTTCAAAATATCCACATTCACTACAAATTAAATGCACATGTATGGGGGTATATTGATTTTGTAGACAATATCTCCCACCTTCTCCAATATCTCAAAATGGCCATACCACAAATCCTTTATCTTCTTACTAGGACCCTGTAGTGTTTCCTTGTTCAACTATAACTGAATTTTGTCTCCTGCTTTGAATGCCTTCTCATTTCTATGTTGATCATCATGTATATCCTTATACTTCTCTCGTGACTTCTCCTGTGACTTCTTCAACATCTCCTGTACTTGAAAATGGATCCATCTAATATTTTCAACAATTTTATCTGCTCTCAAGGCTTCTCCTATGATGTCTTCCCTAACTCCTCCTTGCTATCCATATGAAACATCCAAGGGTTAAGGTGGAAAATACCTAAATCAAGTTTCAAAAGGGGACTTACCAGTAGATGTGTGAACTACTCTATTATAAGGGTGTTGAATATAGATTATAATTTCATCCTAGGTATTCCAATGTTTTTTATTATAACCCCTCAAAAGATGCACCAAATTCCTGTTGACTAATTTTGTCTACCCGTCATTTGCGGATGGAATGTTGTATATCTCTTCAACTTAGTGTCCATCCTCTCTGAAAGTGTAGTAGTACAAAAGTCACTGCAAAATTTGGTTTCCTCGTCTGAGATGATGCTCCTTGGTATCCCAAATTGCACGCAGACCTATTCAAAGAACATTTTTGTTACTTCTTGTCCTTTGATGGTATTTTTGAGAGGCATAAGAATTCATATCTTTCTGAAACTTTCAACTACCACAAATATCTATTCATGTCCCTTCCTATTTTTTGGTAAACTTCCCACAAAATCCATGGAAATGATTTCCCAAGGTCGAGTGGGTACATGAAAGGGATGGTCTAAACCTTGCTTCCTATTATTGGGTAGTACACATACCTTTGTAAGTAAGCAACTGTCTTCACAACACCAAAATGACCTGCAACTTTGAAGTTGTGAGCCTCTTTGATAAGTTTCAATATTTCACCTTTAGGAACATAGAGCTTGACTAGCTTGTAGAGTAACCCATTATATAGATGAAAGTTAGCCTTACTGTCACCTTCTTCTACATGAATTTTCCCTTGTAGCCATTGAAACACCTCCTTGAAGTCCTCATATTATGTGTATGCCTCTTTGTATGAATCATGGGTAAAAGGATCCATGCACATAAGAGTTCCCAAAGTTGTAATATTTGATGTGGATGGCCTTGAAAGTATGTTTTCAAACTTGTTAGTGTTGCCCTTCTTATACTTGATAACTAGATGAAATTGATGCAAAACCCCCATCCACTTGTAATTTCTAGTTTTTTGAAACTTACTATGGGCCTGCAAATACTTTAGTGGCTGGTGATCTATGTGGATAATAGTTTCCTTTCCCATCATATACTTCTTCCACATATTAACAGTTTGAACCAGAGCATAAAGTTCCTTATCACAGTGTTGAGGGGGATGGATTCCATTAACTCAACAATATATATTAAACCCAAGGATGAGGCCCAATTAGACTCTTCCCCGTTTGGATAGCGTAATCCTCTAGATTTATGGCCCAAGAATCGTTCGATGGGATTTACGATTCTTCAGTTTTATATCTTTCGTTCTTTTTCTATTTTCTAGGGAATGGTTTTATGTATGTTCATAATGTATTTCTTATTAAGGAATTCTCAAGGATATAACCTCCAAGGCACTATCATGTGTTTCTTAGGAGAAATAATTCTTCTAAACAATCAAGTAAAACTAAAAGATGTAAAAATTTTAATTCCTCTTAAAGCTGACTTTTCAGAAGAAATATCATAACAAGTAACAAATTAACTAATATATATATATATTCCTCTTAGAAATAATTCCCTGAAAAATATTTAATAAACAGTTATAACACATGCATGTGAATTTTTGGCTATAGACCTATTAGTTACCAACAAATAATTCTAGAATTATTGATTATCAAACTAAAGCCACACATTCACTTGCATGCATATTAAAGAGTAAGACTTGAAACTGATGAAATAAGTATTTAATATTTGCAAGATAACTTGGTGAACATAAATTATTACTAGACATTAATAACAAACAATAGAGTGTAGAACAATCCACACTTTGATCACAGGGTACACAATGGTTCCAATCAGCTTCTGGGCTCCAGAGAAGCTTCTCTATTGATTGTAAAAAAATATTTCTCTAGTACAATAAACAAAAAAAATATTTTTTTCCAGAGGTCCTTAACTATGGGGTGTACCCTATTATTTATACAAATTTAACCAACTAAAAATAGCCAGCTCGGTGACATGAAACAGATAAACAACAACTTGAGTCATGATGACTCTAGTGATATGGGAGCCTTTGGACTTGAATGCTCATACACATAGTCAACCCACTCAAAGTAGACCTTGGTACAACTATCCTTGAAAGGAAACTAATGTTGGTCCATCGAAATACTTAACTCATGCTTGCTATCCTAGAATCAACTAGTTTACTTTTGCATTATGCCAACTAACTACTCCAATTGATTGACGATATTGACTTGATCGATGACATACCTTTGTACATGTCCTCATTCTACAACGGTTATTTTGATGACCTCATCCTTGTATTCATAGAATTCTCACTCCAAACCGACTGATGCTTCATCTGTCAACCAAAATTATATGGGAGAGATGAAAGTTGGTAACCACAGATCGACCATTGATTGGTTCAGTTTTTCCCACACGCTATGACAATACTCCTATTATTATTCCAATCTATATATTTTCTCATCCACAATCCTTTCCCAGTTCTTGGCCATTGAATACATTTGAGCTAAATTCTCATTCGACAATAACTCTATATTGTGGTCCTCTGCCCCTTTGTCTTTTTTCACTTCTCAGATGAATTCGACTCTTTATAATATACTAGCACCCTTCTTGGACCACTGAAGAAGTTCCTTGTATGTAATCCCAAACAATAGGGACTCCTATTGAAGGGGAATTTCCTTCATCACTAAATCGTCTTGCACTCTGAGGCATTTTTCATGCTCTTCTATCAGGTCATCTTCAAGTTTTCCACCCCTCTAGCTTCTTGATAGTGTTTCACTTGGTGTTTGAGGGAGGCTATCTCAATACTGGCTTATTCCATATCTCTTTCTTCTATGACTGCCTTGTAAAATGAGGCATTTGATATGGATAGTATTTCTAAATAAAGCTGGTTCATCTTGGATTTCTTAATGTCTATTATGACCTCTTTTGAGGTACAAAACACACCATTTTCCATAGTGGTATTCATATTCCTATGAGTCCTCTTTACTATAGATATTCTCTTTTTATCATAATCAAAAGATTCCAGTTCAACCACCTCCTCCACTAGTTGAGGGATGGGTTTATCACCCCAGGAAAAGATATTACTCAAACTTCCAAGAGTACACAAATGTTCTCAAATGGGATCCTAGGTTTTCTCCTTGACCAACAACTAGTCACACTCTATCAAATAGTTCCGGTGCGACCATCCTAAAAATGGGAAAAACCCATGGAAAAGAGTGTGTCTTAGCATAATTCATCAATGGGTATTTCATGATACCCTCGGGTGGAAAATAAAGTTGTAACAAGGGCTTATATTTTGACCTTCTCTAATTCCAACAAGGTGTAATGTAGAAGGTTTCCTATTGATCTCCTCTCTCTTGATGTCCCTTTCCCTTATGGTGACTTCTCCTTTTATGGTGATTTATCCTTTTTCCAAGGTGTTTTTATTTCCTCTTTTGGTGTTTCCCCTTCTCCCTATGGATCCTATGTAGGAATAGAGTTATCCTCAATTTTGATTGGGGTAGACAAGGGCATTATAATTTTAGGAGTGGTTTATGTTGAGCCCTTTTTCTTCTTGTAGGACCATCTTCTCTTTTGTTGAGTGGGATATTTTTCTTTTAACTTCAAGAGGCTTGTTGGAAGTGTCCTTAGATTTATCAAGGTATCAAATACCTATTTATTTGCAACCTCTATATTACTTTATTATTCTTAGTCTTCTATTTGGAGGATCCTGGCTTGTTGGTATTCTTTGTTTTCCTTGGTTCTTCACATTCTTCTTCTTCATGGCTATGTTCTTTCATGACCTCTTATTCCCCCAAGAAGGACTGTCTATCCATGTCCATAAAATATACCAAGGGGAATTTATATATCATATTTCCCAAGGCCTAAAAGAATATCAACTTGATGAGACCATGGTGTGATAGTGTGTCCTTCTTTCCTTCCCTTACCTTGGTGCTCATTTATTTTAAGGTCTGGAGAAAAAAACAAGGTATGTTGAGTCTCTCCTCTGGTTTTTTGTGGGAGAGGTTCCTCAATTCCTGGAGGAGTTTTAAATTATATGAATAGACCACACTCGTTATCCATTCATAGGACATGTATTTGATAATTTGGTAGGCCACCTTAGGCCAAGGATGGGGTAGAATTTCCCCTTTTATGCCATTTTTGTCTTCCTGTGGATTTTCATTTCTTTGGAAGAAAAATTTCTTTGAATTTGTGGACTCTTGTCTCTCCTCCTTGTCCCATGGAAAACCCACAGGTAATATTGAGAATATTCTTATAGAAGCTTCATCAAACAATATCTTCAATCCCCATCCCCTAAATCTAGTCACAAATTCTTGACCTCTGATATTATGAAAATTTAGTGCAAATTCTAAATAAATCTCATCATCATATTCCCTTATCCTATCAAAATAGTCTAAATAGTGAATTCTCTAAAATATTTCTACCACTTCATGGTTATCATAAAATTTGGAGGCTTGAGTGGGTTCTGTTATGTTGAACCTAACCCCCATTTTCACCTTTTGAAGCTTTATAAAATAAAGCAATTGTGTGATTCCTTATGTTGGTGTGTTGATATAGCAACACCATGAGTTATCCTATGTTTTCTACAATTATGATTGTATCAATTTTTTTTATTTTAGATTGTCCTCAATTATTTGAAAGCAATGTGGTTAGGGTTTCTCATTATGGGAAGAGAAGCTAATCCTTATACTTGCTTATGAAAGGCTACAATATTCTTGACCAAAGATATAATATGAAACCATTTTTTTTCAAAAAGTAACTAGGTGTGAGGATCCTATTTAGTTTCCTGTAGGCGATAAAGTGTAGGTCTAGGGTGACTTGTGGAAATTTTTTCTCTACAGGAGAAATCACTTTTGAGTGAAATACTTTTAAGGTTTTGTTATCTTGTAGAGGAATTAAGAAACCATGTAAGTTTGCATACATAGGTAATAAATAGGTTTATAAAACTTTTGAAAAAAACAAGTAGGATGCAGGCTTATATCTGTGTAGAAGGTTTCAAGTTTATGATTCCTTATGGAGTCAAATTTAGTGCAGGGTACTGGTCAACTACCTGTAGGGTCCTTTGAGATAAAAAAAATCTATCATAACTAAAGCAATATTATAGCTTGAGCAGTGCATGTGTATGAATAAAACATTTAAATGATACCATGAGCGTGAATGTGTCCTTGTGGAAATAAAGAGAGACTAAGATTATGGTATTCTATAGTGAATAAATTCAAAATACCAACAAGTTTATGATGTATTTATAATGTACATTCATGTTTATGAGAGAGGTTTCTAAAGGAGAAAAGGCATACACAATTATGCAATCAATATTTGAAGACAACCTGAGAGAGAGAGAGAGTAAATTCTCCAACAAAGGCTGAGGGTTTCTACCAACCTTTTCATGCCTGAGTTTATGTGTGGTTTTGAATTTGTTGGAAGATTGACCTCTGGTCTTGCAGATTATCTTATTGTTGTTTGTTGAATAACTCCTACTGAAACCTTGTTGTTCGAATAAACTATCTATGATCTGTATATCTTGCTGAAATTAAACAGATGACTTGTTGAGTTTATGAGCCAAGTTGTGGAGAAAAAATATCGGGGGTGGCATATATTAAATTGAGTTTGGAGTTTTGTATCTCCAAGTGATTTGAAATTCATGTCATCATTGCAAGTTAACGGTCATTTATCTCATCTATACTTTCATCACCATCTCAAATCCTTGCGCCCTAGTAATCATCTCACACTTTTTGTCATGAAGTTCCACCTCTTCCTACGTGTAGATCGAGGCCCTCCTCAGTTTTGTCACGTTGTGGCATATGGAAAAAAAAATTGTCCATGCAAAACATTATGTGTTTCTTTTTCAAATTATAAAATGAATAATGTGAGAGTGGATACGAGAGTACCTAAGGCTTCTTATTCTTTGATTCATTTTTGCTAATATATTTTGTATGCACCTTGTTGATCCTATTGTCATTTTAATGTTGTTTATAGGTCACTTTCGTTGTTGCAGGGAATCATGTGAGTGAGTAGAGTATCGTATAGATGATGAGAGTTATTTTATTTTTTGTTTTTTCCTATGGATTTGACCATGGTGATGCTCTTTGTGCAAGAGAAAAATCATTTTTATTTGAAAAAGTGCTTGTTGTAGTTTTTTTGTTTATTCATGTAGATGATCTTGTAGAAAACATGGTTTTTGTAGGTTTTCTCGTAGACTGCTATATTGGACTGTGTAGTACTTTTGAGTAATGTTTTACTGTTGTTGAAGGTTGGGTAAATATGTATGGAAGCTATTTGGAAAAATGTAAAATGATATTATTGGAAGTATGAAAATAATAGAGTTATGAAAAGTCTTGTTGAGTAATGAAAATGTGAGAATGAAAATATGTATGATATGTAAAACAATAATGGTGGTGTAATATAGGAATAGGTTGTGTGATATGGAAATAGTTTATATAATATATATTTTGTTGCAGGCCACAATATATGTTAGAATGATGCATGTTGTTGAAAGAATGATAGTAAAATGTAATTCTTGATTTGTGAAAAGAATGATGCTTGTTGTTGAAGTATGCTTGTAAAATATTGACTTGATGCATACCTTGTTTCTTTGTTTATTCTGATGATCCTTTCCTTTTTATTTTGTGTATATGATGGAGGCCCTTGGATGATATTCATTTCCTTGGATACCTACAAAATCTATTATTATTATTTTTCCTTGTTTTCTTTTCATCATTCATTGTTATTTCTAAAGAAATGGTGCAATTTGTAGTTTTCACCACTTCCTTACCTCATCACACCTTTAAAGGTTTTCATGATGAGTTATATGTTTTTATTTTCTCAAGTATAAGACTACCTCCATGAAGGTTTTCAATATTTTTTCTTCTTAGTGTTTGGATGGATTAAGAGCATATCTACTATCAATAACATCCAAATTTTATGTTTTCACCATGTTGGACATAGTGTCATTAATGTGTTGTCATTGATTTCAAACAGTAGGACAATATGAAGAGATTAAAGCTCAGGAGGGTTAGCGAATCAAGATCAAAGATCAGAAGAGATGACACACATGAAACTTAGAAGGGAAAGCACATTGTAGAAACATGATCAGATCAAGTTAGGACCGTTGAATACGCAAGCACCAGATCAACGACAGGGATGGATTACAGAGAGAAAAAGGAGAATTAAAAATCTTGTTATTCCCAATCTTGCAATCAATCTAGACCGTTAGATTACAAGAGAAGTATAGTTGGAGGACTAGTCAACGATTAGATCAAATCAGGATCGTTGATACACAAGCGCCAGATCAATGACAGGGATAGATTATAGAGAGAGAAAGGATAATTAAACAACATGTTGTTTCCAATCCCACAATTATTCTAGATCGTGAGATCTTATAGATTCGAAGATCGACGACTATGGTTAATCCACCAAACGATAAGATTAAGTCGTGACCATCGGATATGTAAGAAAAAATCAAGGGCATGGATTGATTGTGGAGCACGAAGGGAGAATTAAACAACGTGTTAATTACAATCCCACAATTAGTCTATACCATCGATCGTTACCCTCCAAATAGAACTACAATTGGCATCAGTTCCACTACCAACGAGTAGTTTTCCATTGCGGAGCTTGACGATAGTTTTAAACGTCATTCTAGTTGGGACCCCGCAATCATCCCTGATCATTGATCTACTCTGGGACCATTCTCAACCGATGGATCAAGTTCAATGGAAGGATAGGAAAAGAAAGGAAAAAGGGCTAATATTTTGAATACCCAAATTCCTGATAGTCATTGGATCAAATTAAGTGGAAGGATAGGATAAGAAAGGCAATAGGGATGAGATATCGAATACCCAAATTCTCAATAGTCGTTGGATCACTTTAAGTGGAAGGATAAGATAAGAAAGGAAAAAGGGTTGAGATCTTGAATACCCAAATTTTTGAATTCTTGATAGTCATTGGATCACTTTAAAGTGGAAGGATAGGATAAGCAAAGAAGAAGAGTCATTAGATTTAAACCAAGGAAAAGCAGCATTGCAATAGATCAAGTCGTCGATCTAAGATCATGATCAATGAACAACATTCATTTCAGGTTAAAATTTGTGAGGAGGTTACACTTCAGGGAATCTCACTTCAGGAGAACTGGCAAGTGGAGAAATCGAATTACCTAAAGTCCCGAAGGCCGAAATCCTGAAGTGGATATGAGTCGTTTGATCAGAGGAACACTTCGTGAAGTATCCTAACCGTTAGATAAAGGAGAAGAATATGTGCCACATCCAAATATCTACGTCAGAATACCATGTCAGCAAAGACACGTGGCACAGTTAGATAATAACAAGTGTCAAGATGAAATCAGAATTTCAAGTATGTGTAAATTACGAATCTGAGTGACAGGTGGCAGCCACTCTTCACATGCCATGTCATCAAGTGACGTCAGCAAGTTACGTCACTCCGGGAATTTTACATCGAGAGTTTCACCAGCAGCAAATGACCTAAGTCCCGAAGTCCCAAAGGCCAGAGTCCCGAAGTGGACATGAGTCGTCCGATCTGAAGAACACTTCGAGAGAATTCTCGAACATTGATATAGTACAATGGAAGGATAGTGTAAGCGGAAGTGTTAACCGACAGTAAGCAGTCTCCACTATTTTATAACTTATTCAACAGGTGATCACTCCAGAGGAAAATGAAGCAACGATTATCCGAACCCCCGAAGTTCCAAAGGCCAAAGTTTCGAAGTGGACATGAGTCATCTAATCTAAAGGACACTTCTAGAGAATTCTCGACCATTGATAAAGTATAGTGGAAGGATAGTGTAAGTGGAATAACCAAAGTATCGAAGTGTCAATAGTCATCGAACTCATCGATAGATTTGTAAAGAGGATGCAAGTCGCGTTGGATGAAGTCTCGAAGTGCCGACAGTCATCCAACTTATCGGGAGATTTGTAAAAAGGATGGAAGTCACGAAGGATGAAGTTTCGAAGTGTCAAAAGTCTTCCAACTCATCGGGATACTTGTAAAAAGGCTGGAAGTCACGAAGGATGAAGTCTCGAAGTGCCGACAGTCATCCATCTTATAGGGAGATTAAAATATGATCGTTTATTCTGATAAGTGATCAAGTACTCGCTTGGACTAGCGCCTGGTCACCACCTTTGGTCATATGGAATAAGAGATATAAAGGTAAAATATATGCATCGCTTAAGTTTATAAGCCCGTGGTTTTGCGCTGTCGGTCATATGAAAATAGTTTGAAGGAAGCACCTCTGCAGAACTTGTTTTCTGCAATAATTGCAAAGATTTGGGATCGAGTTAATAGATGAAATTGATCCATATCTATGATCAATTTATGAAAAGCCTTCACAGTAAGGTTTGAATAATAACAGAGATTATGCTTAATTTAAATTAAGAGGTGCGATGGTCCAAACGAAAGGACACAATGTGTTATATATCACATTGGTTTGAAGATTATATAAATGAGATTGAGTGGTGAGAAGAAAGTGTCTTTGTATTCTGAATCATAAGATATATTAAATCAAAAAAGCAAAGAATGATGCAGTGAAGACATGATACCGAATTTTTCTAGATTCAGAACATAAGGGTGGTTGGGTGGTGCAAGGGTAGGTTGTATCGTGCAAGGGAGTAGGTGCTTCCTTGTCAGTTGTAGCTGACTAAACAGGGGGTCGAAGCCTCCTACCAGTTGGTGTTGGTGAAAAAGGGTGTGGGTGCATCCTGATTAGTTGGTGTTGATCTAAGAGAAAGAACATCTTCCTTCTATGTAACATGTAAAACCAAATTTTGAAGTTAATAGAAAAGTGTGTGTGGTTTTCACAATTGGGTTCCACGATAAAATATTGTGTTAAAATTTTGTTTGCATTAACAAAATAAAAATTGATAAAATTATTGTGTCACTGATTCACCACCCCCCCTCTTAGTGACATGATTTGATCCTTCAATTGGTATCATAGCAGTTCTCTTCAAAAAATGTTTAAATCACTTGAAGGGAAATATACATCAGAATGGATAAGCAGTTGAATATGTCATCAAAAATCCCCTTATTTGATGGTTAATACTATGTCTTATGGAGTGTTAGAATGAAAATATATATGATGTCCATTGGACTAGAAGTATGGACATTAGTTGAAAAATGATATGATATTCCAAAATCCACTCCCATAGAAGCAGAAGACAAGAAAAAAATTGGGAACATGCAAAGGCTTTAAACACACTACAAGATGGACTGAGTAAGAAAACCCTTGCTAAAGTGATAAACTATAATAATGAAAAACATCTCTGGGATAAATTTGAAACTATATATGTAGGAGATTCCAAGGTAAATAGGGCCAAACTCCAAACTCTCAAAGTACAATATGAAGGTCTAAAAATGAAAGATGAAGAAAATATCTCAGAGTACTTCGAAAGAGTTGATAATATTGTTAATGCAATAAAAGGTTTGGGAGTAGAAGTGTCAGACAATGAGCTAGTTGAAAAAATACTAAGA
>SNQJ01S0059074.1:12284-43102 GCA_010110895.2 Picea sitchensis
ATATATATCTACTGATATGTTACAGATTTTGATTATCATGACAATACTACTGTTTTGTTTCAGGTTTATTACAAAACTATAAAGAATACATAGACCTTTCCTATAGTTTCACACTTATGGTCATTCGACCTTTAACAATCTATAATAATTCTTTATGCATGCTCATACTTAAGTTTACATTCCTGCTTATACCAAAATATTCCTAATATCAACCACAGATCGAACTGATATTTTCTTTCCTATTGTTGTCTCGAGAGTACATCTCGAGATTTTCACACATTTATCAACATCTAACACACACAATAGCTTTCTTAACTCTATTCAATAAATTCGAACTGTAAAGGCTTATTCTAAATCCATTTCATTCTACCATCTATTTACCTCACAAAACATTCTACCAAAATAAGTAGATGTATTCTATCAGCCATTAATCAATAGAACATTTATCCATAATCAAGTAAATGTATTCCACCAATTATTAATCAACAAAACAATCAACTAGGAAAAGAGTAGATGAACATATCTAAACAAAGTGTTGAAACAACAAATGGAACAACCAATTTCCTCCCAACCATAGAACAAAGCAACCAATATACTTGCTCCGTTCACCCCCTAGCCTGACCATGAATCCATGAGGGCGAACCTCGAAGCTCCTCTTTCTCTATAGTGCTCTTTCAGATCAGAAATCCTCCTTTCCTCACACTCAAAACAATGCTCATATCAACAAGTGATATTCTTTTCCCAGCATACTTGGTAGCATCCTGCCTCCTCCCATATGCTATATATGCAAAAACATCTTGTGCCTAGGTCTTTTTCCCTTGGGAATTTTCCCATCTTTACAAATCCCTGATTTTCAGGGGTGTCAATGGCCAAATTCTTGATTTTCCACTTGTAAAATTTAGCCTTGAGGTAGTTCAAGCATGTTCCCCACTCATGGAGTCATGGCCAGCTGATTTCAACCTGGTTGTTCCATTTGTCCCTCGACAATATAAAACTTATTTGTCTCTTACAAGTGTCATAGTGAGAGAGTTGGTTGGGCAAATCAAATATTTTCCCAATAGTCACAATAATTAATTACAATAATAATTTTTCCAAATTCGGAATTGCCATAACTGGAAATAATTTTCTAAATACGAATTTGCCAAAAATAGAAATAAATTCCTAAGTGCATAAGGACTTTAATAATTAATTATTTTTGGGGATATTATAGGATGTTCGAGTATTACAGGACCAAACTCGATAAAAACCAAGTGAGAGACTTGAATATTTCAAAACAAGATTTGATGTCTCTATTTATTGATCCTATATCTAGAGTACAACCACAAGTCAATCATATTTGTATGGAATAGTACATCCACTCACAATTTCTTGATAACTGGATGGATAAGTGGTTCATGGTCTTTGATAAACCTCCCTACAATAATGAGGAGGTGCCTTTATATTTCTTAAGAAAATTATGGGTGAAATTTATTTCGGGTCACCATGTGAACTACTTTGACCTTGGTGATTTTCAGGGGGTGGGTCGAGGGTCCGCACATGACAAAGATCATGCTAGGCATGATCCCACGCTAGATCCCTGTCCCCCTAGGTAAATACTAAACCCCCTTCCCAACATCCTCCCATTACAAAGGTAATCCAACAGGCACAAGTATATTTGTTAGCCTTGACTTTGTGTCTAGTGCAACATGGGAGTTTTGTTGCACTATCTCGGTAAGAGGTGCCTATTGATGACATTGGCAGAGGGGTTAGACCTTCAACCCCTAGAGCATAGTGTAGTGAGGAGAGGGCACATGGACATAACAGTCCTTAATGTGAGCCTCATAAATGCTCAAGTGGTGGGAAGACTTTCTATGGGCCTATGGACATCAAATATTCATGGAGGAGGTTATTACTTAACCATCTCTATGTTCTTCATTGTTATATATTTATATAATATTATGTGTATTTATTTCGATAGTTTATTGTATGATGTTTTGTATTTGATGCACCCCTATATTAGACCCTATATGCCGATAGATGCATCAATGTTTATCTTCAGATCACTAATGCAACATTAGAGGCAACATGTTCATTTAGTGTACTACATGCATAGGTATGTGTCACATTTGATAAATTCATCACATTGATTTCATTATTTTTCTAGCATCCTCAAATATAATGTTCTTGTGTTTCTACAGGTTGCGGTACCACATGATGAAGAACAATGTCAACCTAGGATGGACAAGTCACCACCTTCATAGGTATCATGTGTTGAGTTAAATCTTGTTTAAATCTCAAATTTGTTGTATTTATGTTGTTGAATTTTACAATTTTTTATTAATAAAAATATATATATATATATATATTTTTTGTCTGGCAGAATCAGCGACTAGTTGGGCATGTGCTCACATTACACGTGGCTGTGTTATCCAACTACTACCACTATAACCTCCAGGTGTGCCCACGATGCCCCTTACACGACACACATTGTAAGTCAGGGGGAGTTGAACTCGAAACCTCATGGAACTTCATTTTCATGACACTTGCCAATTGAGCTGCCCCCCGGGGGCATTAATAAAAATATTATTAATATGTATGCATGTTGTTGATATTTTCTCCAATTATAGCACTAGTCCATTCCTTGGGAACGTTTCCAAGACTTTTGGGTTACCTATTTCTAGGTCAAGGGTTATACCATCCCTTGTACAACCTGTGGGGGTTCATCACCGCCCACCTCCACCATCTTTCATATTCCATGCATCTTCAGTGGCTACACCTATATGCCACCCACGCTTATCACCTCTTCCATCACATCCATCCATAGTAGATGAACCCATATGTCACCCAGCCCCCCATCATTTCCATTTGTGCCATCCACCTAGGCTTCCACATTAGATGTTTAATCAGAGAAGGTTTTTCAATCGATCGCTCCACCAACGAGCGACTCTCCACCATTTTCTGAGTTATTCACAGTGAGATAATGTGTTGATGATCAATTTTTATGTATCATGAATGGAATTGATTTTATGCATATTTTTTTAAATTTCATGATTTAATCCTGGTGACTGACGCATTGTGGCATCATTGAGAGATTAGGGTCATAGAGGAGGGTAACACCCTCGTGATTTTTAGTATCATCTACGGTGAGTTGTCTTATGTTGAATTTCAATTTTGTAAGTCTTTTAATTCATTGTGGAATTTTTTTTTACAAGAATGTTGTTTCTTTGTTCAGTCTCCGGAGCGACAAACCACACCCAAGCGCAAAACCACTTGAGGTGCTTCTACAAGTAAGAGGATAAATATTGATTCCCAGGATGCTCTTGAGGGTGGTGACGGTGGAATTGGTAATTGAGTGACCAATTATTTCCATTTTGTATCTATGCCACCATATGGCAGTTTTTTATGTTAGGAACTTGTTGTCATTTTCTGTATTGGGAACGATGTGCCATTTTGTAAAAAATTATAGTTTAGATGATCTTGAATACAAACGTACACACACACACACACACCCATTTCATGGCATGTTTTTTCTTATGAATTTCATTGTTTGTTTGTTTGTTTTATGTTGGTGAATGTATGCATTTCAAAGTGTTTCTATTTCCACTATTTTCTGTTATATATGAAATTGCAAGAAAAAAATTTAATCTAAATGTATTTAAATAAATCTATTTTCAAAAGATAACTCTCAAAAAAAATAAACAAAAACAACTTTGTATCTCTATTCTTCTAAGAACTAACTCCACAGAAAAATACTTCTACAAGGATATTCCTAGGAAATATAGATTTACACTATTTTATAAAGTGATAAACTTACATAAACATCACAAGCAATTTTCCATTTGATTCATACTTTTCTACAAAAGTAATTCTATAACAATTAATGTTGGTTGTGGAGCTTGATTATCTTCCTGTTCAAAGGTATTTTTTTCAGCCGTGTTTATACCCCATGAAGACTTTACACCCAAAAGAATGTACACTCATCCATGCGGGGGAGTGCACGGGGGGTTACCCCCCCTGCGTGGTCCGGGGGAATATCCCCCTGGTTGGGGGGTCCGGGGGAAAGCGGGCCCCCAGTGCGGGTTCGGGGGCAAAGCCTCTGAAGGAAAAATTGCCTTGTAAATGTATATTGTAATTTCATTGTAAATCTAGACCGTTCATTATAAGGTCATAGATCTAATTGTAGAAGTTATGTTAGGGTTTTTTTTCCCTAGAAGGAAACCCTTTTTTTATGAGGGAAATGTATTGTGGCTATGGAATATAGTGAATATTGTATTCTAAGAGAGGAGACTATGAGAGAAAGAAGAGGAAGTTACAACGAGTTTGTTGTAGGTTGTATCCCTTCATTTGATGGATAATAATAAAGGAAGGACCTGAAAATTTCTATGGTGGACGTAGCCCACACTGGGTGAACCACGTATATATGTGTCTCTATTGTATTGTGTATCTTCTATGTTTTATTTCCGCATTTGTTTTATTTTATTGCTCCAAGATCTTGTTTTTCTAACAACTGGTATCATAGGGAAAGGTAACTTGTAGAAAAAGAGGGTTCTTGGTTCGAGTGGGAGCAATGGCGGAAGATGGAAAGTTTAGGGTCGATAAGTTTAATGGTCAAAACTACTAGTTATGGAAGATTATTTATATCAGAAGGATCTATTCCTACCATTGGGAGGAATAGAAAAGAAGTTGATGGCTATGAAGGACGAAGAATGGGAGATTCTTGACAGAAAGGCTCTAGGAACGATACGATTGAGCTTGGAAGCATCGATGCATTTCAATATTTTGAAAGAAAAGAAAACGAAGGATTTGATGGACACATTGGCTAAATTGTATGAAAAACCCTCGACGTCCAATAAGGTATTTCCAAAGAATAGATTATTTAATATGAAGATGTCAGAAGGTGGGTCCATTGTAGAACATTTAAATGAATTTAATACGGTTACTAATCAACTAAGTTCTGTAATAGTGGACTTTGATGATGAGGTCAGGGCTCTTCTAATCTTGTGCTCATTGCGAGAAAGATGGAACGACTTGGTCATTGTTGTAATTAACTCTGTCTCTATTTCAAATAATTTAAAATTTGATGATGTTGTTGGTGTTATCATTAGTGATGAAATCCGATGGAAAAGCACAGGTGAGACATCAAGTAATGTGTTGAACATGGAGAACAGGGGAAGACAAAAGGATAGAGGAAAGGGCTCAAGGAACCATGAGAATTATAGGAAGGGAAGATCCAAATCCAGACTTGGAAATATAGAGTGTTGGAATTGTGGGAAGGAAGGACATTTGAAGAAAGACTGCAGAGCTCCAAAGAAACATAGAGATGGACAACAGGAGAAAAATCAGGAAGCAAATGTAATAGGTGATGTGTGTTGAGGAAAATATATGAAATGATCTTACTCAAACATTTTCAGACTTTACTTGGCTAAAGAAAAGTAGACGGGAATATCACCCTAGGTTTATAGCCAACAAAAATAACATCCTAACTCACAAGTATTAATTACGAGTGGTTAGGATAGTCTTTTATCAACAAAAAGCTTGCTGGAAATTCACTTTTTATGTAATTTTCTGAATATAATAGTTGTTGAAATAAATGTAAGAATAGAAGTAAAGACACCAAGATGATAATAAAGACATATGAGACACAAATCAATCCTTTATTTCATTCCAATTCACTAAAGAGTCATTTTCTTTACAAATTATCATACAGAAATCTTGGACCAAAGTCAAACTTAGACATCCCCGATGGAACATACAAAAGGACCTCTGACAAAAAACCAAAACTAAACTCTAAAAGATGGATCATCTTGCCACAAATGTTTTCCCACTCGACTATGCACAATAGCCTTTATCAATCATGAAAACTAATTTACAAACAAACAAGTCTACACAGACTATCAAAGATAGATCAACACCTCTGAAAAACAGGTGTCTGAATGATTTGATTCAACCCTGAATATTGTTGTCTACAATAAGAGATTTCTATCATAAAAGAGAATTAGGCTTGTGATGAATATATGAATGAATGAAAACTGAACTATATCAACATAAACTCGAAGAGCAAACCTTAGCATGCTTCTGCTTCTATCCTCCTCTTGTTCCTCCCTTTCCTTTTGCTTTTAACAAATTAGAACTGGTTGAAGTAATTGAACGAACTCATTAGTTAAGTTAATTAAAAGACTCAACTAACTTTAGTTAAGGGGAAGAGTAATAATTTTAATAAGGTTTGTAAATAAATAATTACTAGTAGGTGGGACCCCTTGTGACTCCCTTTAGTTCATAAAAATCATAACAATTATAAGAGAACCATTAGTTAAGCAAAATACACCTCCTTGTGTCTCCCATCAACATATTCACTTTTGGCAATTTAAGCTCATGAAATTCGAAATTATTTCAAAAATAATACTCATATATCCAAAATAAAACATGTTGTTCAAAGATCCCTGAAGTCAACTGTCATAAAACAATAGATAAAATAAAACTCAAAAACCATATTTCCCAGTCTGCGATGCAACCCTTCCTTGATTGTTGTTGTCACCTCTTAATTTTCGTGAATTTTCCTTTGGCCATGTAGAGCCTTTAGGCCTAATCTCACTAATCATGTGGGAACAATGGTCACTCAAATGAATCCAGGAAGACATGGATTTGTCAGATCCATTGGAGGGTGATGAAGGGGCAGCAGTTCCTTTTCCTTTAACAAGGGCATGGTGGGCCTTAGTTTTCGATCTCTTGATAGCATGGGAGGATTTCACAGGTGAGTGGTTCGGAGCAGCTTGAGCAATGGGGTTAACAAGCGGAGGAGTAGGCAAGGACAAGTTGGGCCAGCCATGATGTTGGGAGACTTTCGGGTGGACAATCTCCTGCCAGCCATCATTTTCAGGGACCTTAGGTTGTAATGAGACATGAGGAGGTACAGGGATATCGCGGGCTTGCAGAGCTTGGAAAGGAGGCCTTTCAGGCCTAGGTTGGACTATTTCCTTCCCAATCCAATTGAATAATCCAGCATGAAACAATTGGCCAAGCTCTTGTGAATCAATGTCAAAATGTATGGAGAACCTGGGCCTTCTTGGGCCTTGGTTCTAGTTACCTCTACCTCTTTTTCCATGGCCATGACTACTTCGATTGAAAAAAATCATCCTCCATGCATGATCGATTAGAAAATATTCTTTTAGATGAGCATACATGACAACTCTTAAAAATATGAAATAAATTTGGCTCAACAATGTATCAGACTCATGCAATCCGATCCATACAAATTGTTTTGTTGTCAATCAATGAGCAGGTGGGTGAAAAAGGGTTATAGGATATGTGAGGGGTTTGTATTGAGTGAAAATATCATATAATGAGGGGGGAAAAGACATGATCACTACTCAATGAAAACAACATCCAACTGAAAATAAAACCAATAAAACGTCACTGTAATCCACACAAGACACTGCCACTTTCAACTGCCTTAACACCAAAATTTTATTGACTGTAATCAATCTCAGAACTGGGAGTGAAAAAATGAAATGGGAAGGTGATGGGATTTGTAATTAGCGGAAAATGAAATCATGGAAGGGAAGGAGAACGAATATTGTTCATGAAATCAATTAAGTGATCCATAAAATATTTTGGAGAAAAAATAGATGCACCAACTAACAATCATCGTGACCAAATAATAATTTATGTGTACTTAACTAGTTCACTGTCCAAAATCAAATATCCAATACAGTGTCATCATAAGACAATATGCATTCTATAAATGGATCATGTTCCTTTCATTTATATACTTTGCATATTATAACAATAACCATTTCACTCTTGTTATCCATCAAAATTGACCACTACCTATGCATTTCTTCAATCCACAACTACACTAAAAACAAATCATGCTTTCAAATGAACAATGAAGTCACCGTCACTACAATTGGGCCTATCATTTAAATGAAATGATATTCGTTATATATAGGTAGTAACCAGAATAATCAATATCCAATTGCAACACCCAAATTGATATTTAAACATATAACCAACAACCACCATTTAGGCACAAGCTATGCACATGGTAATTCACCCAGGCAATGTAATTTTGCCACTATAATTAAAAAAACAATTCAATGTTACTTAAATATGGGCCATCCATCCAACACAATGAGGTCTTGAAAACATGCCCTTTTTAACAAATGATCGATTGCAACACATAAACATGCTTAAAAACCTGTGAAACCCACGCTGTCCATACTATACACCGTGTGCAACCACCAAAATACCACGATGCAACATCTCCAAACATATAGTCACAACAATAACTCAATCAATCTAACACAGTATTACATCGATTTAGTCCAACTTTGATCGACTATGATGTGCAAAATTAGGCTTATACAATCGAACAATCATAAGGATACAGTCATCCAATTCAATAATCATTCGGACCCAAAAGAAAACCATGAATATCATAACCATTATTTCAATGTGTAAAACACCATCCACACAAAGAGACATGCGTGAGCAACGTCAAACATTTGCAACCAATGTGAGCTAGAAATCCAAATAATCTTTAGTTCAAATACCAGTGATTGTGTATCAACCGACAATTCGCCACTGTCGTAAAAACAATAATCAATCAACCTAACAAGCTGTGGAAACTACACATACCCCCGCATCCAATCGAATCAGGGTAGAGGCATTATTCATTAACAATACCGAGTTATTAACATAGGAGAGTGACTGTGTACTTTGAAAGTGCAATTGGCAATTTAGGGTTTACCACTTTCACAATAGAGTCAGTGACTATATACCAACCAACACGACTGTCACGCAAGCAACTGGTCAAGCCTGTGCTCAAACTAGTCGATAATAATACAACCATCCAACAATATCCAAGTTGTGAACCCAACAGGCTAGGTTGGTCTTCCGTATAAATCTTCATACTGGAGGGATAAGGTTTTTCCTATAGCCAACCAAGGGATAGCAGAGCCATTCCTGGTAATGGTGAAAACTCTGAGGCCATGATGCATACATAGGAAGAACCACAACTCAATCTTGGACGGTTACAAATCCATGACAGGGGGCCATAACCGAAAAGTGGTTCTCTAGTTCGGCCAGGAAATGCTATTTAACACACACATAGTATAACCCGCATGCCCTTTGGTCAACAGTCACAACACAAAGGTGACGACAGGGCCGAGTAAGAACAGGAAAAACCCGCTTCATGACCCTTAATAGTGAAATCAACCAATGTTGAAGTGAACAAAACATAGTGACGTAGAAAACCTTCTACCATTAAACCCATGAAGCCAAAGATTGGATTTAGTGACAGTGCATGAAGATAGCTATCCACCCAGGAAGAACAAACAAAAACCCTCCAACTAAACCAACAACGATAACAGAGAGTTATCACCCAGGAAGACCAATAACCTCTACGAACTAAAAACTATTATAGGAAGAACCATCCACTCTCCATTCCAAGAACCCAAATTTCACACAGTTGCAACACTTAGGAAAACACAAACCCATACACCTGAGCCAGTAATCATTTCATAACCAGAGAAGAATCACAAATGGCCAAAAAAATACATACCTATAATCGAATTCCTTAAAACGAGAGCTGGCTGAGCGGTTCCTCCCTGCTAAAATTTTGAAGCATAACCATAGCATCAAGATCGAACAATAGCCCAATTAGGGTGGCAACTAATAGGAGGGGGAAAGGGGACGTGCAGTAAATGCACGTCGCCTCCACCCACAATTCATTTACTCATCAATACATGCCAACCAACTCTCAATTAACACCATTAATTTAACTATGCATTGGAATCTGCACATGTTACTTGCCAAATGCGCTTTCCACATCATATATCCAATTCCTTATTATATAACTCAAACAAAATTGCATAATCATTAACGCCCATTACCTTGTCAAATGCGCCACCAACATTTCATACCATATGCGTATTAAATTCATTAACAATTACATAACCATTTACTTGTTAGCTAGGAATTATCAATAATTGTTAAGTCCTTCATGCATATAGTATGGTGAATAGGATAGATTTAAATTCTTCCCCTCTGCAATTGTCTCTCATTTCTTTCTAATTGTTCACATGTAGTATAGTAAAATTGCAGAATTAAATCCTCTTTTCCTTGCATTTGTTATAGTTTTTTTTACTTTCTCAAAACTGTCCATGTAAATTTGCTAACATGTTTGTTGCGAAGGTGTGATAAGAATAGATAGCAAGGATATTAATGAATAACATAGGCTGTAGTAACATAAGGAATCAATGATTCATAAACTTAACCATAGCCAATAACAAAAGATCTCATCAACCATGTAAACCTTGTCGCACATTACCATAACATAAAAAATGAACAGATCTGATCTTCAATAGTTCAAGGGGATCCCACCCACTAGTATTATTTAGTTTTTTTTATATATAATAATAGGCTTTAGCAACACTTTGCGGGCAAAACTTTGTTGACAATTTTAATCATCAACAAACTGGCGACTCCACAGGAAAATTTGTTTACAATAGATTTAGAACTCAGAACTCATGGTTTCATAGACCAAGAACGGTAATTTTAGAAGACATAACTAGAATAATTATGCAACAGGGGGAAGTGAGCGGATTTAATGGAAATATGATTGGGAATTTGGGAATAATTGATGAAAAGTGTTAAGTATGAGGGGTTTTTACCACTATATGCATAATCATTCAACTGGAATATGCTCTTAACTTTCAAGGAGGAAAACTTATAGACTTTCTCTTAAGATCTCAATGGATGAATAAATGGTAAGAAGAAGCGGGAAATAACCAATTCCTTGTAAGACAACAATGGAAATATGTAACAATTTCAAGGGACCTTCAGAGGAGACATCATAGTAGCTGTGTAAGTTTGATTGTTATCGGATAACAATGCCTTGTAGGAGTGTCATTGTGGCAGAATTGATCCAACATTCTATCTTGACCAAACACTAAAAGATGATAAAGACAAACATCGCAGTAGAAGTAATAATGTAGAAATTAAAACAACAGCAGTAAAAGGCTCAATTAAAAACAACAAGGAAATAAACTTAACTTAGAAGGAAGAAATCAAGGTATCGTAAGCGTAGAAAAGAAGAACAAAAATTGAAAGCATAGCTAGGCTACTAGTATACAGCAAAATCTAGACAACATTAGAACTTTTCATGTTGGTTCCTCGCAATAATTCAAGTGAGGGTTGTTAGCACTGTAGGGAAACAATTCCTCCTGCAAATATTTTAAGATATAAGACTTAGTATCCAAGACAAAAGCGATTTGGAAAGGACCGATCACTTGGAAATCTGATGTAATCATCAGTCCCTTGACACACACAATTATATCATCAAGATAGAGATGGAGGCTCACCAATTCATTGAGAGTCATGTGCATAGGTTTTTTAAAAGAAGTACCTGTATCAAGTAAGATAAAAGGCCAACATTTGTAAGGCACAGTATTGAAATTAGTAATGAAAGTGGTTTTGTGAACATTTTCCCCTTTTAATTTGATTCTCTTGTAACCCAACAAACTATCAAGTAAGGGACCCAACTGTGACTCTACAACCTGTTGAAAAAATATCCCCATGTTGATAGGAGGAAAGGAATTTCTCATAATCGCTTGCCTGAAGGTTAGAAGACTAATACAGATTATAATATTATCAGTGGTCCTCGAGGACGGTTCCCAATTTGAAACCCACTCAGGGTGGACTGAAAAAAACATTTCTACCCTTAGAAAATCCCTCAACTCCCTTCGAAAGGGTACTTTCTGTGCAGAATTAACAAGTTCTTGTTTTTGCCTAGCTAGTTTCATAATATGTTGAACAAGACTAGGATCAAAACCACAAAGATTCTCATAAGACCAAGAAAAAACCTTTTGATATTCACCAAGTAGCCTGGTGAACCCCATCTCTTTTCTAATAGAACATTGGACATTTATTTTAACATTCGTTGAAGACTCAGGTGTCCTAATGTTCAGGAGGATGGTTTCAACCACCCTTTTTTGTAACTCCTCTTCCTTCTGTTTTTCTTTGTTGCCTACAACACTCAATGAAAATGAAATCTCAAGAGGATTCAAGCCCTCAGGAATCTCATCATTTTCTGTGGATATAATCTCCTCGGGCTTAAGAGGTTCATTTTGAATGACAACACAAATTCTCTCATCATTAGGGATGGCCTTCCAAGATCCTTCCTTTTTAGGGATGTATGGATGATGTAGAGATTGAAAGGCACAATTGGGCCTCTGAGGCAAGAGTTGCTGGTTAGGAGAGGCTGCAAAGACAACTAACCAATCAGCCATTGAATTCAAATCCTTCTTAACATGAGTGATGTTTAAAGATAGAATATTCAAGACAAGTTCCCAAATAGTTTGAGAGTATCGTTCCATCCACTTGTCGCTAGGGGAGCATGTCTTAAGTATAAAGTTCACAACAAGCTCAAAATTTTTGAAAACTGAAAGGTGACCACAACCAAGATTACGGGCATTTTCAATGCCCAATAATAAAGATTCGAAATCAACGACATTGTTTGTACAAGCAAACTCCAACCTGTATGACAGATTATGCATTTTTCCTGTAGGGGAAACCAAGATAATACCAACCCCATTACCTTAACTAGAGCATGAACCATCAAGGTTCATATGCCATATATCATCATCTAAATCGATTTTTTACAAAGGAATATTATCTCCTTCAACAAATATGGAATACACTCCTAGGTCTTCTTCGATATAGTTTACGCTAGATTGTGGAACATTCTCTATGTAGGGTGAAATTATTTCCTCTCTAAGGACTATGATATTCTTTCCATTTCGAGGAAGAAATAAATGTGTCCTGTCGAGCGGGAGGTATCCACCTTTTAAGGCTTTCCAATCTCTCCCCAAGATAATCAAGTAGTTTCTTACATGCATATCAATTAACTGGATGTTGAGGGTTGTCTTTATCTCAGGATGAGCGCATAAAACTAGGGTTACATCCTTAATCTCGCCTATGGTTGTTTTTTGTAGACTATTATAGGAGAGCATGCTTCTGGCATTTTCATTTGTACAAGACAAGCCTAGCTATTCCATAATAATCTTCGACATCACACTTGGGCCTGAACCACCATCAATGAGGCAACAATGGGGAATCTTATCCATGATCCTTACAGANTTTACAGAAGAATCCTCTTCGTCTACCTCTTCAGAAAGATTGGCTACAACGGAAGCTTTTCCTTCCATGAATTGTTTCAGATGCATCTATTGTTCAGGGACGACAACCATGTCTAGGAGGGTTGCATCTGCTTTGATGTTGGCCAATTGATTCAAGATATTGTATTTAGAAGAGGGAAGAGGGGGAATGATTCTTTAACTCTCATGAATTTTAGGAACCTGGGGCATAGCAACAATTGAGGATGAGTTTGGGCTACAAGAACTATGAGGAGGATCAAATTTACCCTTGGGAGCATAGGCTTTGTTCCTAGAATTAATAACCATGACATACTCTGGCTCTACAAAGTCTAGGGAAAAAATAGTAGCTTCTAGTATTTTACCAAAGATATTATCTCTGACACTCTTCTTTACCTCACACGTGGTTTCTTCGTGGTGTTCCTCGCAAAATTTACACCAACTCCGAGGCAGGATAACTTTAGGATGATTTTTTTTTTCAATCGGATTCCTAAAAGGGGGTGCATAAGAGGATGAAGCTCTGGGGGTGAGAGGGGAGATAGTACCCTTCCTCGCAAATGTTATCATATGATTGTTCATATCTTGTACTATCTGTAAGAGAGAGAACATGTCTATTTGTCTAACTGATTCTCCCTGGGGAAGACCAGTTCTTTTAAGATATTCTTCATACTCTGAGCAAGTATGCAGAGAAAAACTGAGATTATCAATAGTCTTTTCCTCAATCCTATGATGGTAGGGAGAAGGCAATGCATTTTAGTAATGCATGAAAGAGGCTTGGTTCTAAGGGAAGATAAGCTTAGGGATTTGATTGTACAACTTGGTGAAATGCAAGTTGAAAGACTTGATGGTCTCACCATCTTTATAAGTGACGTTATTGTATTCCCTTAAATTCTCGGCAGGGCTTTTGGATTTCCCATAAGTGGATCTGAACCAATAAATCAACTCCTCCCAAGTATATAAAATCTTAGGAGACAGGTCAAAGAAGTCGGTTGCAGCCTTTCCTTCCAGGGAATTGACGAATAGGCGCATGCAAGTATCATTTTTGTTGGCCCCTATGTTATGAAAAGCATTAGAAAATGCCACTAGGTGTTCATTGGTACTGACAATGTTGTTCCTTGAAAACTTAGGCAGGTGCTCTTTAAACTTTGTAAGTGGGTGAGTAGTAGGTGCTAAGTTAAGAGGAGAAGACACATGCCACGATGTGGTTGTGGCGTCTTCTTCAAACTGAAAAAGTCCATACTTTTTTATGACTTTGGTGGGATTTGTTGTGGATTGGATAGGGATATGGTGGCTATATAAGCTACCGATCAATGATGACGATGAATATTGAGAAGATGAAGAACTTCTAGTGCCACCAGAGCCTCCACTAGATGCCATCCTGTGGGTGATAGGTGAGGGAAAGAAACACGAGATGGATGAATCAGATAAAGTCCTCCTTAGAGAACTTTGTTCGATACATAACACTACATTTATTCTTCCTATTTCAACAATAGGATTGATTTTAGGTGACAAGCCTCTTCTTCTTCTAGAAGCATGAGAATCTAAGAACATGAAAGGAAGGCCAAAAATGAAGAAACAATAGGTTACTGCTGATTTCTAGGTGGCCTACGTCTAGCTTCCAATTGTTCTTGAACACTGATATCTCGTTCAATGGCTGCCCAATAATGGTTAAGCTCAGCACAGGTACTGGCAATGTCTAAAATAGTATGAAATAAGTTCAAAGCAATGTTGGTCTGGTCTTGGAGACTGGGCTCAAGATTGGGTTGCCTTGCAATAGGCACAGTCATTAAAAGAAAAACAGTCAAAGAATCAATATCAGAAAAATAAAGATGTATCGATGAAAATCAAGTATAAAATTTAACCTAAGAGATATCAAGGATATCCCCAGTATGGTTGTCAAATAAATGTTGAGGAAAAGATACGAAATGATCTTACTCAAGCATTTTCAGACTTTACTTGGATAAATCAAAGTAGAATGGAATATCACCCTATATCTATATCCAACAAAATTAACATCCTAATTCACAATTATTAATTACGAGTGCTTGGGCTAGTCTTTTATCAACAAAAAGATTGTTGGAAATTCACTTTCTATGTAATTTTCTGAATATAACAGTTGTTGAAATAAATGTAAGAATAGAAGTAAAGAAACCAAGATGATAATCAAGACAGATGAGACATAAAGAAATCCTTGATTTCATTCCAATTCTCCAAAGAGTGATTTTATTTACAAAATATCATACAAAAATCTTGGAACAAAGTCAAACTTAAACATCCCCGATGGAACATACAAAAGGACCTATGAAAGAAAACCAAAATTGAACTCTAAAAGCTGGATGAGTTTTCCACAGATTGCATCCCACTCGAATCTGCACAATAGCCTTTATCAGTCATGAAAAATAATTCACAAACATACAAGTGTACACAGACTATCAAAGATAGATCAACACCTCTGAAAAACAAGTGTCTGAATGATTTGATTCAGCCCTAAATATTGTTGTCTACAATAAGACTCTTTTATCATAAAAGAGAATTAGGCTTGTGATGAATATATGAATGAATGAAAAATGAACTATCTCAACATAAACTCAAATATCAAACCTTAGCATGCTTCTTCTTCTATCCTCCTCTTAGTCCTCCCTTTCCTTTTTCTTTTAACAAATTAGAATTGGTTGAAGTAGTTGAACCAACTCATTAGTTAAGTTAATTAAAAGACTCAACTAACTTTAGTTAAGGGGAAGAGTAATAATTTTAATAAGGGTCGTAAATAAATAATAACTAGTAGGTGGGACCCCTTGTGACTCCCTTTAGTTCATAACACTCATAACAATTATAACATAACCATCAGTTAAGAAAAACACACCTCCTTGTGTCTCCCATCGAAATATCCACTTTTGGAAATTTAAGCTCATGAAATTTGAAATTATTTCAAAAATAATACTCATAGATCCAAAATAAAACATGTTTTCCAAAGATCCTTGAAGTCAACTGTCATAAAACAATAGATAAAATAAATCTCAAAAACCATATTTCCCAGTCTACGATACAACCCTTCCTTGATTGCTACTGTCACCTGTTGATTTTCCTGAATTTGCCTTTGGCTGTGCAGAGCCTTTAGGCCTAATCACACTGATCACGTGGGAACAATTGTCCCTCAAATGCATTTGGGAAGACACGGATTTGTCAGAGCCATTGGAGGGTGAGGAAGGGGCAGCAGTGGCTTTTCATTTATCAAGGGCATGGTGGGCCTCAGTTTTCAATCTCTTTCTAGCATGGGAGGATTTCACTGGAGAGTGGTCTGGGGTAGCTTGAGCAATGGGGTTAACAGGTGGAGGAGCAGGCAAGGACAATTTGGGCCAGTCACGATGTTGGGAGACTGTCGGGTGGACAATCTCCTGTAATCCATCATTTTCAGGGACCTCAGGTTGTAATGAGACATGAGGAGGTACATGTATATTGGGGGCTTGCAGGGCTTGGAAAGGATGCCTTTCTGGCCTAGGTTGGACTATTTCCTACCCAATCCAATTAAATAACATGACATGAAACAATTGGCTAAGCTCTTGTGAATCAATGTCAAAATGTATGGAGAACCTGGGCCTTCTTGGGCCTCGATTCCAATTACCTCTACCTTTGTTTCTGTGGCCATGGCTACCTCGAATGAAAAAACACATCCTGCATGTGTGATCGATTAGAAAATAGTATTTTAAATGTCCATACATGACAACTCTTAAAAATATGAAATAGATTCGTCTCAACAATGTATCAGACTCATGCAATCGAATCCATACAAATTGTTTTACTGACAATCAATGAGCAGGGGGGTGAAAAATAGTTCTGGGATATGTGAGGGGTTTGTATTGAGCAAAAATATGATATAATGAGGGGGGAAAGGACATGGTCATTGCTCAATGACAACAACAATCAACTGAAAATCAAACCAATAAAACGTCACTATAATCCACACAAGACACTTCCAATTTCAACTACCTTAACACCAAAATTCTGTTGATTGTAATCAATCTCATAAGAGGGAGTGAAAAAATGAAATGGGGAGGTGATGGGATTTGTAATTAGCGGAAAATGAAATCATGGAAGGGAATAAGAACGAATATTTTTCATGAAATCAATTAAGTGATCCATAAAAAATTCTGGAGAAAAAATAGATGCACCAACTAACAATCACCATGACCAAATAATAATTTATGTTTACTTAACTAGTTCACTGTCCAAAATCAAATATCCAATACAGTTCCATCATAAGACAATATGCATTTTGTAAATGGATCCTATTCCTTTCATTTATATACTTTGCATCTTATAACAATAACCATTTCACTCTTGTTAACCATCAAAATCGACCATTTCCCATGCATTTCTTCAATCCACAACTACACTAAAAAAAATCATGTTTTCAAATGAACAATGAAGTCACCATCAATGCAATCGAGCCTATCATTTAAATTCAATGATATTCGTTATATATAGGAAGTAACCAGAATAATAAAGATCCAATTGCAACACCCAAATTGATATTTAAGCATATAACCAATAACCAACATTTAAACACAAGCTATGCACAGGGTAATTCACCTAGGCAATGTAATTTTGCCACTGTAATAAAAAAAACAATTCAATGTGACTTAAAACTAGGCCATCCGTCCAACATAATGAGGTATTGAAAACATGTCCTTTTTAACAAATGATCGATTGCAACAAATAAACATTCTTAAAACCCTGTCAAACCCACATTGTCCATACTATACACAATGCACAACCATCAAAATACCACGATGCAACATCTCCAAATAGATAGTCACAACAATAACTCAATCAATCTAACACAATATTACTTCGATTTAGTCCAACTGTGAACGACTATGCTGTGAAAACTTAGGATTATACAATCGAACAGTCATAAGGATACAGTCATCCGGTTCAATAATCATTCGGCCCCAAAAGAAAACCACGAATATCATGACCATTATTTCAATGTGTAAAACACCATCCACACAATGCGACATGCATGAGAAACGTCAAACATTTGCAACCAATGTGAGCTAGACATCCAAATAATCATTAGTGAAAATACCAGTGACTTTGTATCAACCGACAATTCGCCACTGTCGTAAAAACAATAATCAATCAACCTAACAAGTTTTGGAAACTACACATGCCCCTGCATCCAATATAATCAAGGTAGAGGCCTTCTTCATTAACAATACTGAGTGATTAACATAGGAGAGTGACTGTGTACTTTGAAAGTGAAATTGACAATGTAGGGTTTACCACTTTCACAACAGAGTCAGTGACTATATACCAACCAACACGACTGTCACACGAGCAACTGGTCAAGCCTATGCTCAAATTAGTCGACAATAATACAACCATCCAACAATATCCAAGTTGTGAACCCAACATGCTAGGATGGTCTTCCTTATCAATATTCAAACTGGAGGGATAAGGTTTTTCATGTAGCCAACTAAGGGATAGCGGATCCAATCTTGGTAATGGTGAAAACTCTGAGGCCATGACGCATACATAGGAAGAAGCATAACTCAATCATGGACGGTTACAAATCCATTACAGAGGGCCATAACCGAAAAGTGGGGCTCTATTTTGGCCAGGAAATGCTATTTAAGGCACGTAGGGTATAACCCTCATGTCCTTCGGTCAACAGTCACAACAAAGAGGTTAAGAAATGGCCGAGTAAGAATAGGAAAAACCTGCTTCGTGACCCTTAATAGTGAAATCAACCAATGTCGAAGTGAAAAAAACATAGTGACGCAGAAAACCTTCGACCATTAAACCCATGAAGCCAAAGAATTTATTTAGTGAAAGTTCATGAATATAACTATCCAACCAGGAAGACCAAACAAAAACCCTCCAACTAAACCAGCGACGATAACAAAGAGCTATCACTCAGGAAGACCAATAACCTATACGAACTCAAAACTATTACAGGAAGAACCATCCACTCTTCATTCCAAGAACCCAAATTTCACACAATTGCAAAACTTAGGAAAACAAAAACCATACACCTGAGCCAGTAATCATTTCATAACCAGAGAAGAATCACAAATGGCCAAAAAAAGTCATACCTATAATCAAATTCCTTAAAACGAGAGATGGTCGAGCGGTTCCTCCCTGCTAAAATTTTGGAGCATAACCACAGGATCAAGATTGAACAATAGCCTGATTAGGGTGGCATATAATAGGAGGGGTAAAGGTGACGTGCAGTAAATGCACGTCGCCTCCACCCACAATTCATTTACTCATCAGTACATGCCAACCAACTCTCAATGAACACCATTAATTTAACTCTGTGTTGGAATCTGCACATGTTACTTGCCAAATGCGCTTTCCACATCATATATCCAATTCCTTATTATATAACTCAAACAAAACCACATAACCATTAATACCAATTACCTTATCAAATGCGCCACCAACATTTCATACCATATGCGTATTAAATTCATTAGCAATTACATAACCATTTACTTGTTATCTAGGAATTAACAATAACTGTTAAGTCCTTCATGCATGTAGTATGGTGAATATGATAGCTTTAAATTATTCCCCTCTGCAATTCTCTCCCATTTCTTTCCAATTGTTTGCATGTAGTATAGTAAAATTGCAAAATTAGATCCTCTTTTCCTTGCATTTGTTATAGCATTTTTTCCTTTCTCAAAACTCTCCTTCATGTAATTTTGCTAACATGTTTGTTGTGCAGGTGCAATAAGAACATATAGCAACGATATTAATGAATATCATAGGCTGTAGTAACATAAGGAATCAATGATTCATAAACTTAACCATAGCCAATAACAAAAGATCTCATCAACCATGTAAACCCTGTCGCACATTACCATAACATAAAAAATGAACAGATCTGATCTTTAATAGTTCAAGGGGATCCCACCTACTAGTATTATTTAGGTTTTTTTTTTTTTAATAATAATAGGCTTTAGCAACACTTTGTGGGAAAAACTTCGTTGACAATTTTAATCGTCAACAATGTGTTACAATATGCTTTGATTCTTTCTGTAGATAATATTTCTGAGTCTTGGGTGGTAGATTCAGGGGCTTCATTTCATGCCACACCCCATAGGAAACTTTTTCTAGATTATGTTCAAGGTGATTTTGGATAGGTTCATTTGGGTGATGATGCTCCGTGCAAGATTTTTGGAATGGGAAAGGTAAAAATAAAGCAAATCAATGGAAACCAATGGTTGTTGAAAGAGGTAAGACATGTTCCAGATCTAAGGAAACGTATACTTTCATCAAGAGAGTTGGCAAGTGAAGGTTGTATATCCATATTTATAGATAAGGTGTGGAAGGTCACCAAAGGATCATTGGTGATAGAAAAAGGAGAAACGGTAGGTACATTGTATTTATGTACTGGTAATACTGACTCTTCTATCTCTTTAGCTTCTACATGAGTGGATACAACACTGTGGAATCATAGGATTGGACACATGAGTGAGAAGGGGATGCAGATACTTCACAAAAGAAATTTGTTGCCAGATCTTAAACAAATTGATTTGGACTTCTGTGAGCATTGTGTTTATGGAAAACAGAAGAGAGTCAGATTTCTCAGAGTCGGAAAAGAAAAGAAGAGTGATAGGTTAGATATTGTGCATACAGATGTATGGGTACCGGATTAGGTATGATCTCTTGGTGGCTCTCGTTATTATGTTACTTTTATTGATGATGCAACTAGAAAAACTTGGGTTTATTGGATTCGACAAAAATCTGATGTTTTTGATACTTTTAAGAAATGGAAAGCTTTGGTTGAGAATAAGACAGAAAAAAGGTTGAAGTGTCTTAGATCAGATAATGGAGGTGAATATTGCAACAAGGAGTTTGATGACTTTTGTTCATACCATGGGATTCATAGAGAGAAGACAATTCCAAGAACACCACAAGAAAATGGTGTGTCAGAAAGGATGAATAGGACAATCATGGAGCATGCAAGGAGTATGAGATTACATGTTGGTTTTGCCTTACAGTTTTGGGAAGATGTTGTAGATAATGTTGTTTACTTAATAAACATAGGACCTTAAATATCTTTGGATGGTAGAATTCCAGAGGAGGCATGGACAGGTATAAAGGTAAACTATTCCTTTTTGAAGAGTTTCGGTTGTGAAGGATTTGTCCATATTGATAAAGAAAATAGAACAAATCTTGAGGAAAAATCCAAGAAGTGTACCTTTATTGGATACAATGTTAATGATTTTGGTTATCGCTTATGGGATTATGAAAAGAACAAAATCATTAGGAGTAGAGATGTCATATTCAATGAGAAGGTCATGTACAAAGATCAGTTGTAGGGAAAGAAACATGAAAAAGAAAACCAGAATACACAATGCTTGATGAGATGACTGGAAAAACAAATCCAAAGGAACCAGAAAATCAAAATGTACAAAAATAGGAGCAATAGTTGCCTCAAACTCCTGCAAGTGTTGTTAGAAGATCTACCAGGTTAAGTAGACCCCCTGAACGATACTCTCCTTCATTGTATTATTTATTTTTGACTGATTCTGGTGAACCAGAATGTTATGAAGAGGCAATGCATGTAGACATGAAAAAGAAGTGGGAGCAAGGCATGAAAGAGGAAATGGATTCCTTAGTAAATAACCATACTTGGGACTTGGTTCAATTTCTTGAAGAAAAAAGAGCATTGCAAAATAAATGGGTTTACAAGTTGAAGGAAGAAGATGGAGGAAAAAATAGGTACAAGGTTAGACTTGTTGTAAATGGGTTTGCACAAAATAAATGTATAGATTTTGATGAAATATTTTCTCATGTTGTTAAAATGACTTCAATTAGGACTATTTTAAGTCTTGTGGCAGTATAAGATTTGCATCTTGAATAGTTAGATGTAAAAATAGTTTTTCTCCATGCGGATTTGGAGGAAGAGATTTATATGCAGCAACCACAGGGGTATGAGGTTAAAGGGAAGGAGAATTTGGTATGCAGGTTGAAGAAGAGCTTGTATGGCCTAAAGCAAGATCCAAGGCAGTGGTATTTGAAGTTTGATAGGTTTATGACATAACAAGGTTATAGTAGATGTCATTCTGATCACTGTGTTTATTTTAAAAAGCTAGAAAATGGAAGCTATATTATCTTTCTATTGTATGTAGGTGACATGCTTGTTGCAGGGCCTAATATGCAGGATATAAATGTAATCAAGAATAAATTAGCTAATTCATTTGAGATGAAGGATTTGGGTGCTACAAAGAAAATCCTTGGTATGAGAATAACAAGAGATAGGAAAAATTGCAAATTGACATTGTCTCAGGGTGAGTAGACAGAGAAGGTGTTGGAGAGGTTTAGAATGCAGAATGCAAAACTAGTTAGTACACCTTTGGCCAACCATTTCAAATTAACTAAGGAAATGTGTCCCATGAGACAGGAGGATAAAGAATACATGTCCAGGGTCCCTTATTCATTAGTGGTTGGCAGCTTGATGTATGCGATGGTTTTCACAAGACCAGATATTGCACATACAGTGGGAGTTGTGAGCAAGTATATGAAAAATCTAGGCAAAGAACATTGGGAGGCAGTAAAATGGATTCTCAGGTATTTGAGAGGTACTTCTACTCATGCATTATGTTTTGGAGTTTTAGACACTTTTCTACAGGGATATGTTGATTCAGATATGGAAGGTGATAAAGATAGCAGGAGGAGCGCCACAGGGTATGTTTTTACTATAGGTGGAACAACAGTGAGTTGTATTTTGAAACTACAAAAGGTTGTTGCACTTTCAACAATAGAAGTAGAGTATGTTGCTGCTACAAAGGCTAGTAAAGAAATGATTTGGTTACAGAGGTTTATGGAGGAATTGGGAAAGAAGAAGGAGAATAGCATGTTGTATTGTGATAGTGAGAGTGTCATTCATCTTGCAAAGAACTCAACCTTCCATTTTAAGAATAAGAATATACAACTGAGGTACCATTTCATACGATCCATCTTGGAAGATGGACATTTGAAGTTGGAAAAGATACACACTAGCCAGAATCACACAGACATGTTAACAAAGGGAGTAACCAAGGATAAACTGAGTTCTTGCTCAGTTTCAGTTGGTATTCAAGCATGAAGGGGAAGATAAGAAATTTTCCAGGTCCAAGAAGGTTCATAGTCCAGTAGATAAAACAACAGTGGAGTTGTTTAGATCAGTCTCCAAGTGGGATATTGTTGGTTGTGGAGCCTGATTATCTTCCTGATACAAAGGTCTTTGTTTTCAGCCGTTTTTATACCCCATGAAAACTTTACACCCCAGACAAATGTACACTCATCCACACGGGGGAGTTTAGGGGGGGGTTACCCCCCTATGGGGTCTGAGGGGGCTATCCCCTCAGCTGGGGGGTCCAGGGGAAAGTGTTCCCTTGGTGGGGGCTCACGGGACAATGTTTCCTAATGGGTATTTAGGGGCAAAGCCCCTGAAGGAAAAAATTCCTTGTAAATCTGGACTGTTCATTATAAGGTCGTAGATTTAATGGTAGAAGTTATGTTAGGGTTTTTTTCCCTATAAGGCAACCCTCTTTTATGAGGGAAATGAATTGTGGCTATGGAATATAGAGAATGTTGTATTCTGAGAGAGGAGACCGTGAGAGAAAGAAGAGGAAGTTACAATGGGTTTGATGTAGGCTGTATCCCTTCATTTGTTGGATAATAATAAAGGAAGGACCTAGCAATTTATCTGGTGGATGTAGCCCACACTGGGTGAACCACATATATCTATGTCTCTATTGTATTGTGTATCTTCTATGTTTTATTTCTTCATTTGTTTTATTTTATTGCTCTGCAATCCTATTTTGCTAACAACTGATGCATTAAATTACAACATACCTACTACAAAAAATAAGAGAAACAAATTAATAAAACAAATATAACTATTCACTAAAAATAAAAAAGTAAGAAATTTACTCAATCACATCAGATAACTTGATATAATGGAAATCCTTACTATATTCATAAGACATCAAATTGACAACAGAATAATCCATGAGTTGAAATCAATGCACACAGAAAATTTTAAGAAAAGCATTCCTTAACTCCAGAAAGAGTTTACAAATTAGTCTTTGAATTAATTCTGAGTACAATTTATCCTCATTTCCATGCCTTTCCTTTCCTTCCCATGTCTATAATTTTTCTTTCCTTTCCATGTCTATCCTTGCCTTGCATTTCATTTTCTTGCATTTCCTTGGCTTTCCCTGCCATTCTTTTACTTTTGATTCCATTCCTTTACTTTCCATGCATTTCCTTTCCTTTCCTTTCTTTGCATTGGCTTTCCTTTCCTTTCCTTTCCTTTCCTTTCCTTCCCATGACTTGACTTATCTTATCTTTCCATGTCATTCCATTCCATGTCTTGCATTGCCTTACCTTTCCTTTCATTTCCTTTACTTTCCTTGCAATTCCATGCCATGACATGCCATGCCTTTCCTTTCCACGCCATTCCATTCCTTTTCATTCCATGCCTTTCCTTTTCTTTAATTTCCATTCCATTCCTTTCCTTTCCATTCCTTACCTTTCCTTTCCATGCCTTGCAATTCCTTTCCTTTCCTTTCCATGCCTTACCTTTCCTTTCCATGCCTTGCAATTCCTTTCATTTTCTTTCCATACCTAGACATATACCTATACATAGACCTTTCCTTGCCTTTCCATGTCTTTCCTTGCCTTGCCTTGCCTTGCCATGCATATCCTTGTCTTTCCTTTCCTTTCCTTTCCATGCATTGCAATGCCTTTCCATTCCTTATCATGTCTAGCCTTTCCTTGCCTTGCCTTGCATTGCCTTTCCTTTCCTTGACTTGCCATGCGATGCCTTTCCTTGCATTTCATTGTCATGCCTTATCTTGCCTTTCCTTTCCTTTTGATGCCATTCCTTTCCATGCCATGCCATGCCTTGCCTTTCCTTTCCTTGCCTTGACATGTCTAACATTTCCTTGCCTTGCATTTCTTTTCCTAGCCTTGGATTTCCATGCCATGATTTGTCTTGCCATGCCTGGTCTTTCCTTGCCATGTCTTTCATTTTATTTCATTTCCTTTCATTTCCTTGACTTTGCATTCCTTTCCTTACCTTTCATTTCCATGTCTAGCCTTGCATTGTCTTACCTTTCCTTGAATTTCCATTCCATGCCTTTCCTTTCCATTCCATTCCATGCTATGCCTTGCATTTCCTTTCCTTTCATTTATATGCCATGCCTTTCCTTTCCATGCCATGCCATGCCTTTCCATTCCATGCCTTTCATTTCCATGTATTTCCATCTCTAGCCTTGATTTGCATTACCTTGCAATACCTAGACCTGGACCTACACCTAGACCTTGCCTTGTCACACCTTTCTTTGCCTTGACTTGAAATGTATAACATTGCCTAACCTTTCCATTTCTTTCCTTTCCTTGCCTTTCCATGCCATTCCTTTCCTTTCCATGTATTTCATTTCCTTTCTTTTCCATTCCATGCCTTTTCTTTCCATTCCTTTCCATGTGTAGCCTTGCCTTTCCTTACCACACAATTTATATTATTTATCCTTCTAGGTTAAACACAGATTTTCAACTAATTTAACAATCAAAATTATTCAATTTTCTAAATATTTGAATGCTTACTTAAAACCATTCAATAAAATAGTAACCCTATTTAGGTATCCTTCTTGAGTTTACACTACTTATTAATCCATTTCACATGATTAAAATTCATACAAAACCACAATGATGATTAGCATCAAAGTGTTTGAGTAGGTAAGCAATGTGTTGAGTTGGAATACAATACAACATATGATATCTACCATTAAAAGACTACTCTATTATACTATTTTACCAAATTAATCTACAAAATGCATTCCATATTGTTGATACCACTAACTTATACACCTTTCAGTATAAGCATCCAATTAATTCCTTCAGGACTATGAGAACCTATCATGGATTTTTTTTATTAAATGAAACAATGGCCTAAGAGGTATCAGTATATATTCACATATTTAGGAAGGTTTAAGATAATATATATCACTTTGGAAAGGTGAATCACAAAAATAGATTTATTTTCCCCAAAACCTAGAAAAACATTCACAAAATTTCATGAAAATGGATAGTTTTTATTGAGCTTTTATGCCGAGAAAAACCACTACAAAAATTGATTGATAATATGATATGTGAATATGTAAGTAGTATGTATGAAAGTAGATTATTCATAGTGAAGACATTTATGATTGATAGGATTATTTCAAAAATAAAAAATTAAAAAAATAAAAAATAAAATAAAAATAAAACTATTCTCTTCTTTTTGTTTATATGTGTAGTTATTTAATGTATCACTGCATTGACTTCCCACTTACCGCATCATAATTTATTATATCTAAAATAATTACTCCAATTCACCAAAACAAACCTAGCATATAATTTTCATAAAAAATATAACAAAATCTTCTTGTTGTTATTGAGAAGTTTGTCATAAATCATAAACCATCTGTCTGTCCAATTATCAATAAATTATTGATAAGTCATATCAGTCAAATTTCATTTTGCATAGCCAATTCTTTCCTTTCCTTGCCATGGATTGCCTTGCCTTGAATTTCCTTGCCTTTTGTTACCATTTATTGGCCTTAATTTCCTTTCCTTCCCATACCTATACCTATACCTAGAACTAGACCTTTCCCTTCCATGCCTTTCCCTGTCATGCCTTGCCATGTCTATCCTTGCCTAGCCTTGCCATGTCTTTCCTTGCCTTGCCTTTCTATCTCATGCCTTTCCTTGCCATGCATTTCCTTTCCTTTCCATGCTTCACATTTCCTTTCCTTGCCTTGCCTTGCATTTCCTTTCCTTGCATTCAATTTCCATGACATGCCTTTCCTTTCCATGCCTTGCCTTTCCTTTACTTTCCACAACTAGACCTATACCCCACCTTTACATGCCTTGCCTTGCCTTTCCTTTTCCTTGCATTGCATTTCCTTTCATTTCATTTACTTTCCATGCCATGATTGTCCTTGTCATGCCATGTATTTCCTTTCCTTGCCTTTCCATACATTTCCTTGACATGCCATGTCATTCCTAGCCTTTCCTTGCCTTGAGTTTACATGTCATGATTTTCCTTGCCATGCCATTCCTTTCCTTTCCATACCTTTCATTTCCTTTCCATGCCTTTCATTTCCTTATCATACCTAGACCTAGACCTTGTCTTTCCTTGCATTCCCTTGCCATGTATAGCCTTGCATTTCCTTGCCATGTATAGCCTTGAATTTCTTTGCCTTTCCTTGACTTTCCATGCCATGTCATGCCTTTCCTTTCCTTCCCATATATTTCCTTTCCTTCCCATTTATTTCCTTTCCTTGCCTTTCCTTTCCTTTCCATGTCTACCCTTTCCTTGGATTGCATTTAGTTTCCTTGCCTTGATTTTCCATGCCATGATTTTCCTTGTCAGTCCATGTCTTCCCTTGCCTTTACTTTCCATGCCATGCCTTTCATTTCCATGCCTATCCTCTTGACTTTCCATGTCATGCCTTGCCTTTCAATGAAATGACTTTCCTTGCCATGCCTTTTATTTCCTTGACATGTTTTTGCTTGCCTTTCCATGACTTGAATTTCCTTGCCTTTCCTTTCCATACCTAGACCAAGACCTAGAGATTTCCTTTTCTTGCCTTGCCTTGCCATGTCTAGCCTTTCCTTCCCTTGCATTGTCTTGATTTGCCTTGAATTTCCATGCCATGTTTTTCCTTGTCATGCATTTCCTTGCATTTCCTTTCCATGTCTATCATTACCATGCATTGCCTTGCCTTGCCTTTCCTTGTCACACCTTTCCTTTCCTTGCCTTGACTTTCCATGTATTTCCTTACCTTACCTTGTCTTTCCTTGCCTTATCTTGCATCATCTTGCCATGCATTGTGTTCCCATTCCTTGTGTTTCCTTGTATTTCCTTGCCATGCGTTGTATTTCCATGATACAGGTCATGGTATAGGTCATTGTCTAGGTCATGGTCTATTTCATGGTCTAGGTCATGGTCATGGTGTAGGTCTAAGTCAAGGTCTAGTTATAGCTCATGGTTTAGGTTTAGGTCTAGGTTTATGTCATGGTCTACGTCTAGGTCTAGGTACATGTATAGGTTATGGTATAGGTCTAGGTCTAGGTATAGGTCTAGGTCATTCCATGGATATCCTTGCCTTGCCTTGCATTGAATTTCCTTTATTTTCCATGCCTTGACTTACCTTTCCTTGCCTTGACAAACCTAGACTTAGACCTTTCCTTGCCATGCCTTTCCCCGCATTTACTTTCCATGTATTGTTGGCATGTTTTTCAGACAGAGGCAGAGTATGCGTGTTTTTCATTGATGGCAAAGATCAAGAACAACATCACAACAATGATCACATGGAAATATCATAAGAAAAAACTCCAGGAGTCATGGAAGAAACTCACGACAAGAATGATGAAATTGCGAAATGAGAAACCACGACATTTCGGGGTTTCGGATACCAGGAGTTGGAGGTGTCAAGGACACTCACGACAAGAATGCCGAAATGGAGAAATGTGAAACGCTGAAATACGTTGATCTAACTCCATTTCGGAGTTTCAGATATCGGGAGTTGGAGGTGTCAAGGACACTCATGAAAAGAATGCCAAAACGACGAAATGCGAAACGCCGAAATACATTGATCTGACTCCATTTTGGAGTTTTGGATACCAAGAGTTGGAGGTGTCAAGAACACTCACGACAAGAATGCCGAAATCGAGAAATGTGAAACCATGACTTAATCTGAGTCATTAATCAAAGAAAGATCTGGACCGTCGAATCATTAAGATTGTGGACCGTTGATCTGACTCCATTTTGGAGTTTCAGATACTGGGAGTTGGAGGAGTCAAGGAAACAACTCACGGCAGGAACTCGTGATATGTGAAATCATGAAAAGATCTGGACCATCGAATCATCAAGATTGTCAACCGTTGATTTGACTCCATTTCGAAGTTTCGGATACCAGGAGTTGGAGGAGTCAAGAGTCGAGACTCTTCATCACAGGAGTCCTGAAGTTGTGAAATGTGAAACGCTGATCATTTTGGGGTTTGTGACTTGGAGTGTCAAGATACTTCTCCACAGGAATGTCAAAATGCGAAATCACAAAAGCACTTTATGGATAAATGCTTGGTCACAACTATGGGCATGTGAAGGAAGGATCTTGCAAGTTGCAAGGCTCCATTTTGTGATCAGGAGTTGGAAGAGTCATAGTGACTCGCAACAAATTTGCGAAACTTGAAATTGTGAAATGCAGTTTCGAATAAGGCTGTGGTCATAGCTAGTGGTCACATCTGCGGAAGATGGAGGAAGAAGCTAGTGCAACCAAGCTCCATTTCGGAGATCGTGACTTGGAGAGTCGAGATACATCATCCCCAGATCCATGAAACATGAGTCACAAAAGCACCTTCTGAACAGGCGCGTGGTCACCACCTGAAGCCACATGTGAAAGGAAAGGTGAAAGGTGCCAAAGGCACAAGGCTCAATAGGTTCACAATGTAAATGTGAGAAACGACTGATGGTTTCTGCCAGAGGACTCAAAGAGACTTCAGGGTGATTGCCAGAGAAGATGAAGAGTCTCGAGGCATCTTCCAGTGGCATGAAGACTGTTCATAGAGGCTATTGACAGATGTAAGACCGTTGGAGCCTGGAACTGCAATAGAGGGAATGAGCTCGACTGTGATAGAGAAGACGAAGAGTCTCGACTGCTGGAGAGGCTAAGGAATCTTGGCATAACACCCAGTGATGATGGATGCATGGGTTTAACTGCCAGAGAATTCAAAGAGTTGTAATGATGATCAGACAGAGCACTCGACATGGGGAGAGTATGTAGAAGAATTGTGAATAGAGGATGCAGAAGATGCAAAGAGAGAATAAAAATGCAGAACAAAGAAGAGATTGTGGGCTGTTGAAAGTGATTCAGGTGTGTAGAATGAGGTAGAGTGCAGCAGCTAAAATGCACAGAAGAGGAATGGTGCATAGAAGGGACATGATGCACAGAGCATAAAAGGCAGAAGAACATAAAGTGTAAGGAAGTGGTGCGGGAAGACACTGATGCAGGTAGAGCAGAGCAGTGTAGAAGAACAGTGATGAGACTGGTAAGCCATTGATAAATATTGTATCACTGTGATAAATTTATAGATAGAAAAAAATATATTTTAGGGTGGTAGGGAGGTGCTAAGGAGGACTGTTTTCCTCAGAGGTTCAAGTGGGTGCTTGAACACAGGGAGTTGTAGCTTCCATCTGGTTGCAGCTAGAGAAACTAGGGCGGCAGGGTGGTGCAAGGGAGAACTGTTGTTCTTTGTTTTACAGGTTGGTGCTTGTGTGACTGGAAGTTGGTGCTTCCATCTAGTTGGTGCTGGAACACTTAGGGAGTTGTTGCTTCCTTCTAGTGGGTGTGAGAGAAACTAGGGAGTTGGTGCTTCCTTCTAGTGGGTGCCAGAGAAACCAAGGAGTTGGTGCTTCCTTCTAGTGGGTGCTAGAGAAACCAGGGAGTTGGTACTTCCTTCTAGAGGGTGCTAGAGAAACCAGGGAGTTGGTGCTTCCTTCTAGTAGGTTCTAGAGAAAATAGAGAGTTGGTGCTCTCAACAAGTTGCAGCTTGCAAAACAGAGGTTGTAGCCTCACAATGAGTTGGAGCTCATATGTACGATAATGTACAAAATGTAAAGATTACTTATCATATAAA
>SNQJ01S0059075.1:24346-44748 GCA_010110895.2 Picea sitchensis
GCTCAGAGAGAGAAAGGGTATTTATGCACAATAATTTATTCCTAAATTAATCCAGGAAATCGATGGATAGCCACAAGAATCAGGTTTTTCCATCTCATTACAATTTTTTCTCTAAAATATACAAAATATCAAGTATGTTGACTAATCAGTCATATGGAAAGTGATGGTTGAGTCATTTGTTCCTTTTTGGATGCCCTATTTCCTTGTCATCTTCCTACGTGAAGGAGTTGATTGTTGGATTGATTGGTTGGTCCCTGGATGGAAAATGTGTTGTTTACTGATGTATTGTTATAGAGAATGCAGAGTTACAACACCAATATCAGAGTTGCAGCAATGGTCCTATAGTGAGATTTTCAATAATCATGAGGAAATAGTTGCAACATAGTGAGAGTCACAGCATGAAGAGTTTCAGTAGATGAAAGAGTCGTAGCAACGGTGTCAGCAACCCAGAGTTGCAGCAACTATGCTCGAGTAGAGAGTTGTATCATCTCATGTGCAAGACTTGTAGCTCGTTTGTTGGGAAGGTACATGTGCATCCTTGTTCATGTATACCATTGTTAGCATAAAAAGGTGATAATCTCCTAAAAATGCATAAGAATAAGTATTGAAATGGCATGTTGAGAGAATAATTATACCTTGACCAAAAATGCATCATTGTGAATGAAAAAGGGTATTAAGATGGAATGGAAATGGCAAAATGGTGTACAAAAAGGTATTGGATGGGTGTTGCAAAGATGTCAATTTGAGCACCCATCACCACCCACTATCTAAGATAGGGTATATAAAACCTACATATAGGAGTTTTCAAAGTTTAGTTTTAACTATGTATTTGAGTGTAGTATGCCAAGGAATGTAACATGTTAGTATTCATTTTATATTAGTATTCATGTCTTCAATTAAGGTTTCAATTTTACACTTTGTAAGACTTGTTGTTCTTGTCCTTCATGAATATCAAACAACACTTTTGTAGCATCTATTTTTTTTTCTTGCATCTCTAGAATAGTTATTGAAAACTTGTTTTATTTCATCATAATATCACTATAGATATCACCATTTGCATGGAGGTTCAATGTTTCCATCCACTCCTCTCTCACACCTCTAAGCAGTACTAATTTGAAATATTATTAATCCAATCCACAAGTGTTATCCCTTTGATATATGGATGAAACCTATGTTCATAATATTCTAATGATTCATTTTCTCCTTGTATCATTTGTAACATATCATCCCAAGTGTCTCGGAATTTACAATAATCTGTGTACTTATTGATGAAATTTTTCTTCATTTGATCTGAAATGCTAATATTATTTCCATACAAACTCATAAGCCATATTAATGATGCTTCCTTTAGTGTGGATGGGAAATGCCTCAAATTCTAGGCATTTGTTTTGTAATCATAACTTTTGTAGAGAATTTCAAACTCTAAGAGAAAATAATCACGCTGCTTAGTAGTTAGACGATGGAAATGTTAAAGAATAGAAGGATATGTGTTCTTCATTTTTTTTTCATCTTAAATTTCTTCCTCTCATCTATAATGATATTCAAGGATGGTTATTCCTCTCTATATTCAATTATTATCTCAGAATGAAAATATTTGTAAAAAATGATGTAGCAAGTTGTTTCTCTTCCTCGGGTCCTCCATAAAATTGTTCAATAATCTATTGAATGTTTGTCAGATCTTCTACAACAGGATACTTTAAATAATTTTCAAACTCTTTTTGTTGTTTTATTTAGCCACTATAATTTTCAAAATCCTTTTGTTGTTTTGTTTGGCCACTAGTTCTTGCTTGGCATACACTAGAGATAAAATTTATTGGTATGAAGTGTCTTAAATTATCCCTATGTTGATATATGCAACCTAATTATGAAGGTAAAATGTTGAAAAAAACTACACAGAAGTACTTATCGAGGAAGAGTAAAAAATGCTTCTGCAATGTATATGTATTTTTAAATTTTCTTTTTAGATTATCCTATTGCAATTTTTATCAACCTCCTCAGCAATGACACCAAAAAGTGTTGAGATATAGGATTACAGTGATAAAGTGTTAAAATCTATAATTCACTCTAAATTTTCAACCAAGGATTGTGCAAACTTATGAGGTGTTAGCACTATATGTGAAAAATTGTAGAAGTCTAATCTACTAGAAATAAAATACCAAAAATCCTAATGTTGTTGTAGTAAGGAAAACAATCAACTATGGATATACCATTCTATGTTTACTCCTCATAACCTAGGGAAATGGTTTTGATATCCATCTCTTCATATGGCTTCTATAAGGTAGATATAAGTAGTACCAAATCCTATTGAAAGGATAAGCTAATGTAATAATAAGGATAAATAACATCAACAACTACAACCAATACATCAAAATAAGAAAATAGGCGTGTCAATAATCATGATACTCATAAATATTTATAAATCCCACAAACCATAGCACTGATCATTATAATTTGAGATGACAAAATCAATCATGAAAATTACATATTAGATTGGAAATACTATTGTTAATAGATTTGTTGAGAATATTCAACTTTTAGGAAGCAAATGAACTCTCTACAAGAAATAAATAAGATCACAAGATAAAAATAGAAATTATAATGGTCTAGCAAGGACTATTGTGATCTCCCCTTGTGTGGGACCTACCCAAGGGAGTTTGTGGAACCCTGTAGAACATTTATGGAGACAAAAATAAGATCAACTCTTTATTTCTATACTCAAAAATTACATATATCAGAGTAATGAAAAACTATACTCTTAAAACAATTTGATCTAGTCTATTATTGGTGAGTAAGAAATCAGATTATAAAAATTAGGATCCTAGCTCTTCTATCCTAGCTCATACTAGAAGTGCATTGAAGGATCCCTAAATAATTGAAGGATCTTTAAATAACTCCATCAATTAGATCCCTAATTAACTAGAGCCTATCTACCTAATGCTCCTCTACTTAGTGTATCTAAGTCTAGATGTTTATTGTTTCCTCCTTCATCTAGTTTGAATTCAACTTATGATTGAGATTTGGAGGGATCAAGCTGCTCATGGATTAAGTGTTATCTCCTAGTTCTAGAAGCTTGGTGTAGACTCTTTTAGAAATAAATATGAAAAAATCCCTTAATTTTCTTCTTCTTTGTTTCCTAGATGAGATGTTCTTGAAGTTGTGGTGATGGAGAAGTTACACATGAAGGGTAGAACCCCCTTTTTTATGTGTGACCATGGGAACAACTTTCAAGGTTCCTAACCATTGCTAAAATAAACCTCATTCTTTCCAATCAACATTGGGGCATATATTCTAATTCAACACAATCAACTCATTAAGATACCATGCATTCATCATAATATTATGAAAATAAGACAAGAATATTCATTTAAATAAACAAAATTCAATAATAACAAATTTACCAACTTAACCAATACCATTTCAAACAAATTTTTAAAATTAACCTTCGAACTGAAAAGTAATGCTACCAGTAGCACCAATTTTATTTTTGGAGTCAAAATTGTAACTTAATTGAAACTGTTCCCTTGACAACTCGTCCCATTGCAAATAAAAGCTTGGAATTTCCTCATAAATCAAAAAGTGGTGTTTGATTAAATTTTATTTATTGTTAATTTTTTTAAATTACATTAAAAAATAAATAAATTGAAAAAAAAAACTTTGTAAACAAATAAAAAAAAAACCCCAGAATATGGGACGATGATGAGTGGGGCCATGGACGCACATGTATCACACCAAGCCACCACTTTTTTATAGCCTTAATCTCCACCCTACAAGGTCGTAAGGGAATCTAGCAGAAGATGAAAGCCAAGACACAACTCTATCTTGGGATTTGGGTCATTTTTTAGGGTTGTCACTTGTCATAGACAGGCATCAAGTGACAAGTAACTTTTCATCTATCGTGTAACCAACAATGACCTTTGTAACCTTCTATATTCATGGAGTTTCGAAGAGGTAAGAGAGGGATGAGTTGGTTATTTGTGGCATGAGCCTTGGAACTCACATCATTCGAGTATCCATTAGTCTCTAGAATATATAGAAGCTCTCCCAAGCCTCTTCCAAGGATATATATAAAGAATTTAAGTCTTGAGCATGAGGGGGAAGAATCATTTGCAGAGTCATGTTGTCCATATACATAGGAGCTTCTCCATTCCAGAATAGCTACAATCATATTGTATAGTTTAATTAAGAAGTTGAGGACGAGCAAGGAGCAAGGGGTCAAGGAGGAAAAATCTACACTAAAGGTATGATGTTTGATGTATTCTTTGCATTTTGAGATAATAGATCATCATTTTCCCCATAAATATTTATGTTATGTTCATTAATGTTTAGATATGGTATTGTAATGAATAGATCAACCTAGATATGAATTAGATTGGTGATTTATAACACTAGGAGAATAAATCGATTGGTGTTTGTTTGTTTCTTTTATGTAGGGAGTAGGTTGAAATAGCTAAAGTTGGAACTCAATATCTACAACAACCAAGTTATAAAAGGATAAACTTTAGAAGTAAGGTATGTCATTATCTCCCCTCTTGGTATAAAAAGAAATTGTTTTTTTAGATCTAGGAAAGCCATAGAAATCTAGCCCTTTGTCTGTCTAGGATCAGTAGGAAAATCCTAGGGAGATATTATTGTCCACCCGTGAGATTTTATCCATAAAAGAACTAGTGATTTCGTTGGGGATGAATATTTGATTCTTCTCTAGTTTAGAATCCCTTGCCAATTATCCACTATTTTTATTTTTTTTAGTTTCTATCTTCCATGTTACTCTCTCAGAGTTTAGGTCTCTCAGATATGACATATCTGAGACATATCTTTCTTTTTTCAAAAAAATTATAGTAGTTGCCTATTGCACTATTGGTGTACAACGAGGAGTCTCTTGTTGCAGGTCCTACTACTAGCGACGATCATTATAAACTGGGAAAATTGCATATTTATCATATTTTTGTCGTCAGATATGATTTTTTTTATCCTAAGGGATTGTGATTGGTTTTTGCAAGTATACATTGTCTCTGATTGAGTCCTTTTGTCACATCTTTTGTCTTAAATTCTAGTTTGAAGTTGTTTTTTGTGGCTTGATTGGATTTCTTGTGTACACTTGATTGTTGTCTAGTGATCCATTAAAGTTGGGTATTGCACCCAACATAACTAATTAGATCTAATAGTGTCCCTTATTGATTGCATTTGTTTTTTTATCATCTTGTGATTAGTGTTCGTTGTTAGATCTACATTCATAGTGAGTTTTAGGTGAGATTCTTGTAGAGACATTGGAGTAGGATTTTCATCATCACTACCAATTTCCTACAGTCCTGGATTTTTGGTTTGTTGGTTTTCCATTTTCATATTGTGTTCTTGCTTAGATTAAGAAACCATTTGCATTATATTTGGAAAAAAATAAATTGCATGCTTATGAGATTTTGAAGCATTAGGAACAAACAATGCATTTGTGAAGTGTTTGGTTTGAGTTCTTGTAAGAATTTTGGATATGAACTGTTTGCATGGTTTCTTGGTGTTTGAGATTGCGTTTTGAAGTGTATAAAGAAAAATATCTCTTTTCCCTCCCATATTTAGAATTCATCAAATTGAACAAGTGCATGAGAATTATTACATTCCTTTGGTTGGTTCAATATAAAACACCATAAAAGTTTCATCCATCTCCCCCTTGACATAAACAATAGCCATAAGAAAAAGATTCGTAAATATAAATCAACTAGACTCTTTTATTTGTTAGGAAACCAACATTAGATAGGTTTGGGGCCTTGGAATAGGATTGGAGAGAGAACTCTCCAAGGCCACCAAAATGAAACCTAGAGTCATTAAAGAGTGTAAAATCCATTTTTACAACAAATGTGTTGGGAATCTCCTCTAATACAAGAGTTAAGCACGAGGTTGCATCGGGGAAAGTAGGGAGATTAACCCTCTCTTATTGTTTTGTTTTTTTCAATATTCCTTCCATCACTATGTATACGAGGGTTTCGTTGGTGCCAAAAAATCTATGTGAGGTAACGAATTCAAATCTTTGGGTATAGTTACCCTACCCTTACATGTGGTCATACCTACGACTGTTCACCCAGTCATTGATTATGATGTGGTAGCCTTAGTGACCATTCCTAGGTAGACTCTAGAGGTGACTGCAGGTGGGATGTTCCTTTAGTACCTAGGGCAGAAGTCCATTCATGATCTCATTTCCCCCATAGAGTGCCCACCTTAATTAAGGGTGCTTGCAATGGTCAGGGTTGTTTCACGTCATTCATTGTAACTACTCCTCATACCTTATCTATCCAATATTATGGGGACTTCATCTCCCCTAGAGGGTTGGTTTTCAAGAGGCCCCATGAGCCATTGGTTTTCTTGATGTTGTCTTAGATTTGTTAGGGGTGTTCTCTTTGGTTCCAAGTCTATGTCGAACTTAGGTTGAATTGTGTTTGATTTACACATATTATTTTCACCATGGTTGAATCAATGCATTGGTCCCATCAATTATGATGACTAGATCCAATCACAGAGATACAACCACCTCTCAAGCAACGCGAGATAGGTGACCATGAATTCAAAGAGTCTCATATTTTATTTGAGAAGACTGATTTGGGTGAAGTGGAAGTGGTCGATGAAATTCCTCCACCAAAATTTTAACCCTCCTTTGACTAATCATAAATCACCCATACTTATCCATGTAAGGGAAAATTTTAGTGAACCTTTTTCTTTGTTTAGCGATCCTCACACCATGTTAATACCAAGTGTTTCATTCAGTATAGTTGAGACATCAATCCCATCCATAAGTGGGACATGGGGAATCCATGTGATGTCCACATTACCTTCCCTAAGCACCATTGGACCTAAACCGTCTATGCATTTTTCTATGGGTTCCTCGATTTGGGGGACACTAATGGTGTCTTTGTTTTCATCCATGAGTATATTGAGCATTCATATGCCCATCCCATCCATTACAATTCCTACCTATGTATATTCTTCCAGTGGGGGGGGGGAGAGCCTTGGTTTTAGTATATGGGGTGGATTTCCTTTTGCCTCCACCATTCCTATGAGTGGCCTAATATTGTCAAGTGTTGGTTTTCCTTCCGGATGGAACATTCCTAGTGGTTTTGTGGAAGAACCTAGTCAAGTTTGGGGTAGTAGTATGTCAGGAGGGTTTAATTTCCCATGGGTTAGCACACCTTTCCCTAGGGGCACATCCCTTGGGGGTAACTTTCCACAATGGGGAGGATTTCCCTTTATTAATACCTCTGGTCCTGAGGGAGTTCTTACCTGGGACTAGTTTTGGGAACACATTTCCTTTAGGGTATACATATACCCCTAGGGGCACGTTTGGTCTTGGGAGAATTCATGCTCCTTGGAGTGCCACCATACTTTGGGGCACTCACTCTTTTGGAACACCTCAACCCTCCAGTAGTACAAACATAGGGGGACTGCAAGGTTCATCTGAGACTTCAGGAACATCAACTTCCTACCAGTATTCATTTTCTCACATGTCATTGCCTTTCCTTGAAATGTTAGAATTTCCTCATTTTTCATGTTTGAAAAACAACGCCATATCACATAATCCTTCATGTTCGGTCATTCCTGCAAAGCTACCATTAAACATGCCCAAGTTCTATGGAAATCCTAGAGAAGACACCTCCACGCACATCATGACATACCATTTGTGGTGTTCATCCAACTCTTTGATGGATGATAGTGTGAGCTTTCATTTTTTCCAAATATCATTGACCGGAAGTACAGCAAAATGGTACATTGACTTAGAAGGTGCTTCCTTTATAAGTTTCAATGAATTGGCAATGGTGTTTTTAATGCATTACCAATTGCCCATACAATATGATATTGGAATGGAGCTCTTGACGTCTTTGCGACATGATGCCACCACTCAAATTTTGTATCATATACATGAGTGGAGGATGATAAAGACCCAGATTCTAGACAAACTCTTGATTGAGTGGTTTAAAATTCCCTCCTACCACCCATTTCCAAAGACATAGCTATGGATGGGGAAGCCACCGAGGAGAAAAGTGTAGATTTTAACCTTGTACAATTATTAACTACAAATAGGTTTTCAATAAAAGAACAAAAAATATACAATGGAAAATACACACACTACACATAGATTTTTCTCCTGGAAACCCAAACTGGGAAAACCAACATCTTCTATATTCATCTCCTCATACATTGTTTACAATACAATATACATATAGGATCCCATAGCATAAAAAACCCTAATTCAATAACTTAGATTAGTCAACAACCCTAATTCCTTAACCGGAAATAGAAAAACATCAGCAAAACCCATGTGCCAAAAAACAGACATGAAAACTGGTAAAACAAATGAACATGAAAACTAGTAAAAAAAAACAGACACAAACACTAATTCTAGTCATGCAAAGAATATAACACATACCCAACATTATCCCACCTGTTGTTTTCTTTTCATACATTGGGTTACAAGTCTAATTAGTCAACAATCCAGGGCAACAATGCCCATAGATCCTCTACACCAAGAGAACTTCTCAGTGCTCATAGATTTTGTTAATGAATTTTCAAAATTCTTCAAAGTGTCCACCTTCATCAAAAACACCTTCTTTTCTTCAACCATTTCTCTCACAAAGTGATATTGAACATCAATATGATTTGTATTTGAATGATAAGTTGGGTTATTTTCCATAAAAATTGCACTTTGACTGTGATAATATATCCTTACATCTTGTTGTATCAACCCAATACATGAACAAAATATGTGTAACCATATTGCTTCCTTTCTTGCATGAGTGGTTGTTTTTCTCATCCAACTGATTTCTCCTCCAAACAGGTTAAACACATACCTACTTGTAGATATTCTACTATCCAAATCCCCATCCTAGTTCGCATACACAAATCCATGTATGTCCAAACCTGGTTTTCCTTGATAGCACAATCCATAACAAGTGGTTCCATGCAAATACCTGAAAATTCTATTTACTGTTGTCCAAAGCTCCTTCCCTAGTTTTGACATATACTTGCTCAAAACTCCCACTACATGTGCAATGTTCGGTCTAGTATAGACCATTGCATACATCAAACTTCCAACCACACTCACACATGGAACAGGAAACATGTCTTCCTCCTCTTCCCGTGTCTTGAGACACCGATCCACAGATAACTTTACACTTACAGGAATAGGGACCCTAATCGATTTACATTCCTGCATATTGAACCTCTACAATATTGTCTAGACATATTTTCTCTGATTTAACCATAGTTTCATGTTTTTCTGATCTCTTTTAATTTCCATGCCCAAAATGAAATTTGCAGCACCAAGATCCTTCATGTCAAATTTAGAAGACAGCTGAGTTTTCACATCCTGGATAATATCCCTGTTGTTTCCTATTAGAAACATGTCATCCACATACAAGACCAAATAAATCAAATGATCACCAATTAATTTAAAATATACACATTGATCCTCTTCGCTTCTTGTGAAGCCAAGTCCCAACATATAAGTATCAAATTTTTATACCACATCCTTGGTGATTGTTTTAAACCATACAGGGACTTTTTCAGCTTTCATACTAGATCCTTATTTCCCTTCATAGCAAAGCCTTATGGTTGCTTCATGTATATTTCTTCTTCCATATCCCCTTTTAGGAATGTTATCTTCACATCCATCTATTCTACTTCAAAAATAAAACACAACAACAGATAATAAAAATCCAATAGAGGTTAACTTGGCAAGAGGAGAAAAAATCTCACCAATATCAATTCCCTCAACCTGGGAATAACCCTTTGCTACTAACCAATCTTTGTATTTCTCCACTTTTCCATCTGCATTCAGCTTCTTTTTAAATACCCATTTGTTTCCAATGGGATTTATTCTAGTCAGAAACTCTACTATATCCCAAGCCTCTTTCTTATCCAAGGTTGTCATTTCTTTAGCCATGGCCTTTTTTTAGAGTTTTCCATCCTCTGAATCCACTAACAGTTCTAGGATCATCATCATTAATAGACAAAGAAACATTTGAACAGAAATCAGGTGGAGTATACTTTTCTGGTAGAATTTTTTCCCAAACCGATCTCCTCAATACTAGAGTATGAGAATCTTCTTCTTTTGATTCTTGTTCTTATTTAGAGTCTGATTCATCATCCTTTAACTCAAACTCTTTATTATTTGGTTCTTCCTTACTTGGTAGGACTTACTGTTTGACAACATCCTTCATTTATCTAAATACCACATCTTGGATATACACAACCTTCTTAGTTTATGTGTTCCAAATATTATAATCTTTGAGACCATATTTATACCTAATAAAGATACACTTTTCAACCTTCTTATCTAGCTTACTCATGTTTTCCTTTGGAACATGAAAATAGGCCTCACAACCAAATACCTTGAGATGTGTGAGAGAAGTTTTCTTACCAATCCATACCTCTTGTGGAGTCTTGTCATCTAGTTCTGATGAAGGTGATATGTTGACCAGGTAACATGCAGTACCCATTGCCTCTACCCAAAATTATTTCCCTAAGTCGGCACCACTGAGCATGCAAATTTATTTTTCCATCAGCGTCATGTTCATCCTTTATTCAACTCCATTCTACTGAGGTGTATAAGGAGTATTCTTCTTCCTTTCTATACCACATTTCTTATAGAATTCTTCAAATTCATTCCCACAAAAATCTCCACCATTATCCTTCCTCAACACCTTAATTATTTTCTCTGTTTAATTCTCAACAAGATCCTTAAACTCTTTAAACCTGTCAAATACTTCAAATTTCTTCTCGAGGAAATATATCCAATTATTCCTCGAGAATTCATCTATAAATGAGACATAGTACAAATATTTTCCAAATGATGGAACCATCACAGGTCCAAACACATCATTGTGCACTAGTTATAAAATTCCTTCTTCCCTCGTTGCACCATAGGGGAATCTTACCCGATTTTTCTTCCCATATACACAATGTTCACAGAAATAAAAATCCAAAGAGAATTTAGACATAACTTCTCCACTTTCCCAAGGTTTATTGGAACTCCTTGGATGGGGAGGTCCAAGTTTCAAAACCATGTAGTAGTCAAAGACCCTTCTCTCCGAGATGTCCCAGTCTTTGATGCCACAACATAACCTTTTCTCTAGAGACTATAGGATTTGTTTCTTCTTCCGCTCCAATATCAAGAACACTGGAACTATTACACCCATCACTAATAGTGTTTCCTTGCATATTATACAGAGTTCCAATCCAAAATCTCTTTAGCAACACCATTGTTCCTCATACCATCCTGTAGGTTTCTTTTTCAAATACCGTTTTCACCCCTGCATCATCCATTTTTCTTACATAAATCAAATTTATGTCCAATCCTAGGATGTGAAAAACATCAGGAAGTGTTATAATCCTTCCATCTATGAGCCTCAACTTGAAGTTTCCTCATCCTATGATTCTGGTTTTCGATTCATCACCTAGGAAAACATTACCTCTATCATACTTTCCATATTCACAGAGCCACTCCTTGTGGGGAGTCATATGAAAGGATGCACCTGAGTCAACCAACCATGCCTCATTATCTACATGTATTCTTTAAGAAGCCAAGTATGCATCCCCTCCTTCTTCCTTGGAGGTATTTTCTTCTGTAGAGGGAGCACCTTCATATCCCTTCACTTTCTCAACTCTTTTGGATCTACATTGCTTCTTGAAGTTCCCTTATTTTCCACATCTCCAGCATACCTTTACAAACTTTTCAAGAGATTTAGATCTACCCTTAGAATTAGATATCCCACTTGAGGACTTAGATCTATTTCTATCCCGGGATAATCCTCTTACAAATAATGCATCTTTTCTCTGACCTTCCATGTTTTTTCGTCTCATCTCCTCTGACAACAAGGATGAGACTGCATCATCGAAACTCAAGATAGTTGTATTACTACCTATGGCCAAAACCAAAGTATCCCACGAGTCTGGTAAAGATCACAGTAAACTGATACACTTATCTTCATCTAAAATTTTAATCTCAATAGATAATAACTGACTTACCATAGTATTGAAAGTGTTCAGATCTATGTCATAGAGTCTCCATCTCTCATCCTCAGGTTATACAACTTCTTCTGTAGAAACAATTTATTTACTAGGGACTTAGAATGATGAAAGTTCCCCAACTTATTCCATAACTCCTTCGATGTAGCTTCCCCTAACACATTCAGTAATACTGAATCTAAGAGACATAATCAGATTATTCTCTTCGCCTTCTGATCGAACTTTTTCCAGTCATTTGCTGACGTTCCAATATGTGTTGTACCTAGATCCACCATGATCCACTAATGTTTGTATACCAACATATCTTCCATCTTGAGATTCCATAACTTAAAACATTTCCCATTAAATTTCTCGATCTCTATTTTTGAATTGCTCGCCATTTATTTTCACTTGAAGGATCAATACTGCAGATCTCCCATTGTAACAAGGCTTATCATAGTCTCGAGCCAAATCACTGACCACAAAGGCATCCCACTGAAGCCAATAATTTCTCTGATACCAAATGTAGATTTTAACTTGTACAATTATTTACTGCAAACATATTTTCAATAAAAGAAAAAAATATATACATTGGAAAATACACACATTACAAAGATATTTTTTCCCCTGGAAACCCAAAACGGGAAAACCAACATCTTCTATATTCATCTCCTCATACATTGTTTATGATACAATATACATATAGGATCCCATAGCATCCAAAAACCTAATCCAATAACCCATATTAGTCAACAAACCTAACCCCTCAATCGGAAATAGAAAACCATTGACAAAAACCATGTGCCAAAAAATCGCCCAAAAATGGACATGAAAACCGCTAAAAAAAATGGATACGAACACTAATTCTAGTCGTGCAAAGAATATAACACATACCCAACACAAGCCATCATGCGTTCCCAACACTTGGACTTTATTTACTCTCAGTTGGGCACTCTTTAGGATATTATCATGCATGCTCCTATGCCATTGATAAATCCTAAAAATCCAAACCCAAGACCCCATGCCTATGGTGTGGTGGGTTATGTTTCCCATGTTTCTATGGGCTAGTTGGATAACCATATGGGTCACATGTATATCTTGTCACACATGTCATCTTCTGGCTCTAATACTCAAACTGCTACGGTCCTTACTCATGCCTCCCAGGTGAATTACTGCTACGGTCCTTACTCATGCCTCCCAGGTGAATTAAGCAATCCATACTGTTAGTTGTAATCCATGCTACCAAAGAATCCTCATAAACCTAGAGGAAAGAAGAAGAGGAATAAAAAGATAAATTCCAACAATGAGCAAGGGACCACTCCCTCCCAAAACAATCAAGGGGGAAGCATGGAAGAGAATAATAAGAGTCAGTTCCCCTGCATGATTTTTGGGGTGGACCACCCTACTCATCAATGTCCTAAGAAGGATGAGATCCATCAATAATTGGCTCAGCAAAGGGGCCCCTATCATCATATTATCCCAAATCATCCTTTCCCCCCTCAACCTCAACACACGGTTGTAGAAAATCCTGCCCAGTGCAAGGGGGCATGGAAGGTACCCCTCAACATGAGGGGTCTTCCTTATATGCCATAGTTTTCATGTGTGACCCGATGGTCAACTTGAAAACTCGAGCCAATCACTACGAGACATTCAAGCCTATTCATGTTGCGCAAGATCCAACATCTTGTTCCCAACATGGTATCCCTCTTAAGATTTAGAATTCATCCTTTGACTCACCACTTTTCCCCCTAAAGGGAATTCTTTGATGCATGACACATAGTCCCAATTCATGGGATGTTCAAAACTATAGTATTGTGGAAGACTTGGCCCAATCACCCTGTGCCATGTCCGTACTTGAAGTCCTCCAAATATGACCCAAAGAGTAGAAATACTTGTTTTCTTCCATAGGTGGGGTTGATCCTTCGAAGTCTATTTTGATAACCTTCGATTCTAATTAGGCTCGTCATAGTATTTCCTATCAAATATATTTCCATATCAAAGTAAGAATGATGGAGAAAAATACCCTTCACACTATGATTGTTGAAGGAGCCTCGACTTGTATCATGTCTATGTATTGTTGGAAGGCCCTTGGCTCTCCTAAGCTCGACACTTCTGCAACACTATTGAAATAATTCGATGGACATATGTTCTAGCCCCATGGGATAATCATTTCCTTACTCATCAAGTTAGGTGGTAAGACTATCTTTGTTGTTACGGAGGTCGTCAATGCACCTCTTGAGTACAACTTGTTACTCGAGTGCACTTGATTCTACGAGATGATTGCAGTTGTCTCATTAGTATTTGGGGTCTTACACTTCCCTCATCTAGGGAAAATAGTGATGATTGATCAACTTGTTTTTTTTACCCCAGAACTTGGATATAATACAGGGTCTAATGTACCCTTTGTCTGCAATACCCAACAGTCTTATACGAGTGTTGGTATGGGTATGTTCAAAGGCTCTTCACTTATGGAAACATTCCCTCTTCCCCCACCACCTTCTACTACGAACATTTCTCTAGTCAATATGATCTCTTCATTTACCAGTGGATCCCTCAGGTCGCTTAATCCTTGGGTGCTTTCTCATCCCAAGTATGTTGAGTCTTATGGAGCTTATATGCCTCTCTCAGTGGTTGATATTTTTTATCCAACAATCTCATCAATGTCAGTTGATTCTGGTCAACACCTCCATCCTCATATGGAGTGTGATGAACCTACTCCACACATATGGGTTGTTGACTCTCCAAGTTCACATGACATCCTATATTTTGAGTTTCCTTCATAAGAGGTCATCCTGTATGTCATAGATTCTATAAATAAGCCCAAGGAAGATGAACATCATCAAGAATCCATCCTCCCTGATTTAGAACCAATGAGAGTTAGCATTATGAGTCATGATCTAATAATGGGGGAATTTTCTAGGGCATCCAGTTGCCCTCCCAGTCTTGAACCTTTTCTTCCTCGGTTATCTCTTTCATAAATTGCCAGTGAATTCTCTGCTTCACATTACACTAAAGATGCATATTTTGTACTTCCTTCATGTATTTATGGAGACCATCACGAAGCTTCCATATCTCATGAAACCACTCATGATGAGTATCTTTGTATGGGGAAATTCATCCCTATGTGACATGGCCCTATCATGGTGTGCCATATGATGCCAACAATGGATCATGAGTTCATCGGTGATGAGAGAGTTCCTTGGCTTGAGGCTACCAATGGGATCTATTTTGTGTAAATAATCAAGATGTGCCATTCCTTATATATAGGTGTATTTTGTGAGTGATTTTTGTTTTATCATATCCAAAAAAATTCAAAAAAAATTTCTTTTTTTGAAATTTCATTATGTATTTTGACCCCTAGAATCTACTTTACATGTATTGAAATGATTATGGGGATTTTTTTTATGAAGATAGAGAATTCCTATGAACTTGAGGTACATGTTATGGACTGACATATAGGGATATATTTTTCCCTGCATCCACGATTTGCAGTATTAACCATCCATTTTTCTGTCACATTCCTTAGGTTCGATCTCGTTAGGTTGCGACATTATCCACTTCATTTTTTCATGTCATAACTTGCATGGTAGTGCCTACCCTTCATCAACACCCTAGTTAGAACTCATATTTCCATTTGATTCCCATGTTGTGATTTCATGTAGGCACGGGAACCATTTTGTATCCCTACCATGACTTGACTTTGAGACTCATTTTCCTCTCTTTATCTATATTCTGTCCATATCATGAGGGGGTTACCGCAATTTACATATTTCTTAATGGTCTCCTATGCATTCTTTACGTGTGTCATACCTCCCACTATTGCACTATTGTTTTCCTAGATCCCACTTATCGCTATTGTGGTAGCCTTTGAGCATCTACCTCTTGCATTATTTGGCTTCCATTTTGCATCCATCTACCCATGGAGAGAACAACTGCTAAGAGTGGATCTCACTTTCCAGTACCATTTTCATTCATTTTTCTTAGGTTGGTTCCATGCAATTGGAACATAGGAGCGTTTTATTAATCCACTCATTATCTCCAGACGAGTACATTTTTATCTCTTGTTTAGACTCGTTAAAGGACATGAAAAAGACACATATCGAGTATACTTTTATCTTTTTTTCCAGACTTGCTAAAACACACAAAAAATACACCATCACAAGTATACGTTTAATTTGTTTTCAGGCTCATTAAAATTGAACAAAAAAGACGCTATCAAGCATACGTTTATCTCTCTTTCTCACTTGTTCAAACATGAAGGAGACACCAAAAACCAAAAAAAAAAAAGAGTGGGGGTTTTTCATCATTGGTCTATTCTCAAAATGGCAGTTTTAGTCGAGTCACCCTTGAACATGGCACATGTTTGAGTCCTCATCATATAGTTGGGTTTTATCTTTCCTAGGAGTCGTCCTAGTAATAAGAGTTAGATATACTCCTTCGGTTGGTTACTCTTCCAGTCATCATGGAGAGCGCTTCAATGCCTCCTGCGTTGTTTCACTATATTCGTCAAGCTCTTGTGTCTTGTTTCCAAGTCACCATTGTATCATGTTATATGTTCAATATGTTCAAGGGAAGTTTAAGCCTGAGTTGACCATTTGTTGTTCTATTGACTTTCTAAGTTGACCATCCTTGTGTCAGTTGTACTTGGTGATACCGTCTCTTCACATTATCTCTTGGTGTATGTTTTTTGTCGATTTATGGGGGATACATTAAGGTCCTTATTCAATGGATCTCTTCCTATCCACTTCAACACATTATCTAGGAGAGGGATCTAGAAATCAACTAGTACCTTGGATCTTGTAGTCCTCAGTGTCAGGCCTCCTTGTGATTGATAGTGGGTTTACATCATTGACTCTTGATCGATTGATTCTACGAGTGTTTGAATTTAAATCCTCTATTCACACTCACTAGATTGTACTAGGTACCTTGGGGTCCATCTTCCTCATCGGTGGGTCCCCTCATGTTTGTTAATGATATACATCAATGACAAGTAATCATTCGATTTCTACCATGCTTAATGTCATCTCATCTATTCACATGTTGTCGATTATAACATTGGGGTATGGGATGTAAACCTAGGTTTGGGGCCACATCATTCCTTTACAATATTCCCTCCTAAGTTGAGATGGAGTATATCACTTATGTATGAGTACTTTGAAGACTTTGGGGGAACTTTCCTCAGTGCTCATTGTCTTCTTGATGTATATGTTGTGAGATAGATCCACATTGTATTTTCTCGTGGCTATAATCATATTGTTGACATATATCCACATTGTATTTACTCTTGGCTATGATCTTATTGTTGACATAGATACACATTGTATTGGCTCATGGCTATGACTTTTTTCTTATAACATGGATCCACTATGTATTCTTTCATGGTCATGGTCTTTCATTTCATTTCATGGATATATAGTGTATTGTTTGGTGGACATGCTTTTTTACTCTTAAGATTTTGAGTATGTCTACCTAGGGGATGGTCTATATATGCTTTATCCTTGGTGTTTGATTGAAGGTCCTTTTTGACCGCCAAACCTCTTTTATCTCTCCTCAGGCTACCTCACAGAAACTATTTTATTGTAATTTGTTTCGGACATCCATTCCTTTCCTGGCCTCACACATTAGGGGACATCTATTATAGCCTTAATTTCCACCCTACATGGCCACAAGGGAATCTAGTAGAAAATGAAAGCCAAGACACAACTATAGCTTGGGATTTGGGTCATTTTTTAGAGTCGTCGTTTGTCATACATGAACATCAAGAGACAAGTTGCTTGTCATATATAATGAAACAAGTGATGACCTCTGTAATCTTCTAGAGTCTCCAAGTTTAAAAGAGGTACGTGAGGGATGAGTTTGTTCTTCATGGCATGAGCCTTGGAACTCACATCATTCAAGTATTCATTGGTCTCTAGAAGATATAGAAGCTCTCCCAATACTCTTCCAAGGATCTATATGAAGAAGTTAAGTCTTGAGAATGAGGGGAAAGAATCATTTTTAGAGTCATGCTATCCAAATATAGAGGGGCTTCTCCTTTCCACAACAACCACAATAAGATTGCCTAGTTTAATTAAGAAGTTGAGGAGGAGCAAGGGGCCAAGGAGGATGCATCTACACTAAAGGTATGATGTCTGATGTGTTCTTTGCATTTTGAGATTATAAATCATTGGTTTTCCCTATAAATATTTTTGTTATGTTCATGAATGTTTATATCTAGTCTTGTAATGAATATATTAGCTTAGATCTGAATTATATTGGTGATTTCTAATACTATGATAAGAAGTAGATTGGTGTTTTTTTGTTTGTTGTATGCAGGGAGTAGGTTGAAAGAACTAAATATGGTCTACAATAGCCAAGATATACGAGGACAACCTTCACAAGTAAGGTATGTCATTCTCTCCCCTCTTGGTATAAAAATAAATTGCTTGTTTAGATCTAGGAAAGTCATAGAAATATATCCCGCTATCTGTTTAGTATCAGTAGGCATATATTAGTTCCTACCTGTGATATTTTATCCATAACACACTCCACCAAGCAGTAAAGGTTCATCAAGGAAGGAGAAGGGAAGTTCTAATCTAGGGAAAGGTGAGGATGGTGGACTATGAAGAGTAGGGTACATAACCCCCCAAACCAACTGCTAAAATAATGCACCTAATACATATCATAGATTCAAGGTATAGTTAAAGGATGTGTGGGTTAATTATATGGAAATGTTTCTTGAAGGAAGGGTATACAAAGAAGAATCTTTTCAATCATGTTTTGGTAACACAAATTCTGGATGTTGCTAGAATGATGAGAACTCTATGAGGAATGGAGATATTTCCCTACTTGATTGGGTTTGAGGCTCTAGATAGCTGGAGTTTTATTTGAATAACATGATGGATCTATCTAGATAATTGGACATGGTGCATAGGAGGGAGGTTGGTCCTTCAATCCCAAGGCAAGTTATCCCAAAATGAATTTTCTCTGGTTTGTGTGCTCTATGCTCTGAGTGTAGTCGGGTCCTTAGGAGCATGGGTCTAGGCTATGAGCATGGTGTGGTTGCTTCCCTTGTGGATCACAATACTAATGATTTCCTTATATTTTCTCGTGTTATGGTTTTGGTTTGATCTTCACCGTTGTCTTACGTGGTGTATGCTCTTGGGAATTATAATGGCTAGAGGCTCAAGTAGGAGGGGAATTCTCGAAAAAATAAGGCCAAGGGAGGTGACAGCAAGGTTTCATCCTCCCATACCCCGGAAACCTTTACTAGAGTATAAATATAAGCTTATAATGTAGAGAAAATGTTTGAAAAAAAGTGCTCAGCTAGGGCCAAATAGGAGGTAGAGGCAGTGGAAGTGGAGGTAAGAGTGAAGTGACAGATGATTCATGATGAAAAAATTCTAGAGGAGGTTCAAAGATGGGTGGAGAATCCAATTCACTCTTGAACTAGGGACACTAAATAATTTAGAATATCATAGACATACTGGTTAGTGAAAATGATGGTGGCGCAAACCCTGGAGAAAAACAAAGAGGAGCAATAAGAGATTCTCCACACCATTAGGATTTTTTAGGGAAAATTCAAAGCTATGTGCTAGACATTTTTCGGTATCAAAATCACTATTTTCAAGGTGGTAGAAGAAGACAAACAAGGAAAATGGGTGGAGGGATCCTCTAGCTTAGTTGGAATCAATGTCAAACCCATTATTATGGATATACATTCTCAGTAACCATAGGATGCTCAGGATGAGGACAAGACTACAAAGTTGGTTCTAGAGGTGGTGGAGGATGATACTGCACCTCCAAGTGCTTGATTTCTATTTTTATTATTATTTTTCATGATTTTTATTAACATGGACAGACATAGGCTTTTATTTCAGTTATCTTATTTTTTTGTTCTTCCTATAGGAGAAAAACTCGACTATGTTTGGTATAAAGACTCTGCTAATAATTACCTAGTCATGGATCTATTTTTCTCCAGAGGCAGGCCCCAACTAGGGGCACTGATGTAAAACCATCTTTTTGTATATAATAGAAAGATAATTAGGCATTTTTTAGTTAAAAAAAAAACATTTTTTAAAAAAAGAAAAATAATACCATTTTTTTTCAAAAAAAAAAACATAACACCATTTAAAAAAGAACTTTAAATAATTAAAAAAAAAACTTTAAAAAATTAAAATTAAACCCCAAAAATTTTGTTTATATATATGTGTGTGTGTTTGTGTGTGTGTGATTCACCATACTAGAGATCGGTGCTAGCTACGTCCACGACAAACCCCCCGCAATATGGGAGGTCGATTACTTTTCGGAACATTGGGTGTTCAACAATAAGAGCATCTTATAGACCCATTACAGGCACAAACATGTCACTCCAAGGATTTGAACCTGGGTAGGGAGGATAACAATCATTCTTCCCAACCACCTAGGCAACATCCAATGGA
>SNQJ01S0059075.1:54112-68278 GCA_010110895.2 Picea sitchensis
TTCCAACATCCTTCCCTAGGGGGGATCTGATCACTAGCCAGTGAAACTGGAAGTAGGCTTCCAGACCACACCAAAGAACAAACCTTTCAAATTTGAGAAATTCTAGATTGAACACCCGACATTTAAGGAAAGAATAAAACAATGGTGGCATGAGGAGAAACCAGAGAAAGGGACAAGGATGTTCAAACTCTATAAGAGACTAAAACACATCAAATATAGGCTCAAGGAGTGGAACAAGGACACTTTTGGGAATATAAACCAAGAGAAGAACAACATTGAAGAAAAAATGAAAAAACTCCAGGAAACTTGCATTTCATAGGGCTACATGGAGGAGTGGAAAAAGGAAGAGATCCAGATGACCCGGGAATGGGAAGAGTGATGCCAACAAGAAGAAAATTTTTGGTGACAAAAGTCTCATATCAGATGGCTAAAGGAAGGAGAATGGAACACCAAGTTTTTTCATAGAACAACCATGGCCAGAAGAGCCCATAACAAAATTCTGAAGATTAGGGACCAGGATGGAATAGAGAGAGAGTCACATAAGGACATCGAAACAATTCTGGTAAATCACTTCCACGGGATAGCCCAGGAACCCAACCAAGATATAACAGATGCCATACAAAGGATAATCCAACATATCCCTCGCCTAGTCACTGAAGAACAAAATAAAAACCTGAACAAGCCCATTGCAGAGGAGGAAATTAACAAAGCACTCCAGGAAATGCCCAATGGAAAATCCCCAGGCCCAGATGGTTTCACAGTGGAGTTCTTCAAATGTTGTTGGGAAGTTGTCAAACATGACATATATAGGGTAGTGGAAGACTCTAGAAGGTCAGCCTCCATTCTAAAAGAACTAAATGATACAATGATTACACTTATCCCCAAATAAAATGAAGCCAAAACCCATGATCGTTATAGACCTATAGTGCTGTGCAATGTGGTGTATAAGATAATCTCCAAGGTTATAGAAAATAGGTTGAAACCACTCTTACACACACTGGTTTCACAAGAACAAACAGGTTTTGTGGAAGGAAGACAAATAATGGACAATATCATCCATTCCCACGAACTTATCCACACTCTGAATCTTCAAAAAAGAGGGGGAATGATAATACAACTAGACCTAGCAAAAGCTTATGAAAAAATTAGTTGGCACTATATGGTCAAGACCCTGGAAGCCTTCGGCTTCACCCAACACTGGATCAGTTGGATAGTTATCCTAGTATCCACAACAAGCTACTCACTACTAGTAAATGGAGCCCTTGCCAAACCTTTCTGGCCCACAATAGGCATCAAACAAGGAGACTCGTTGTCCCCTTTCCCATTCATTCTAATGATGGAAGGTCTCAGTCGAAGCATAAAAAGTGCAATAGAAATAGGGGAAATAAAAGGTATTAAACCCTTCGAGAACTGCCCTACTTCCACACACCAATAGTTTGTGGATGACACCTTACTTCATGGAATACCCACGGTCAAGGAAGCGAAATCCTACAAATGAATCTTAGACGAGTTTGGGGAAGCCTCGGGGGAAGAGATAAACTAGTCCAAATCTATGATCTTCTTCTTTAATACCAGCCTCAAAATCCAAAGAAATTTGGCCAACGTCTTGGGATTTGAACGCAAAGCACTCCCAACCAAGTACTTGGGCATTCCCCTGACAAACAAAGCTTAAAAACTGTCAACTTGGGAAGGAATAATAAACAAGCTACAAGATCGGGTAAAACATTGGACGTACAGATGCCTCAACCTAACCGGAAGACTTATCCTGACCAAGTTGGTTTTGTAAGATATTCCAACCCTTATGATGTCTATTTTCCCAACCCCCAAGGGGATAGTACAAAAAATAAGAACCATACAAAGGGACTTCTTGTGGTGAGGAGAGGAAATAAGGAAAAAATGGGCACTGGTGATTTTGGAGAAGGTTTGTAAACCAAAAATTAAAGGAGGCCTGGGGTTACATGACCCACAAGTGACCAATGAAGCCTATGGGGCGAAACTCTAGTGTCGTTGGGTCAAAGAAACTACTATGCCATGGGTCAACCTGTGGAAGGAAAAGTATGCCTCGAACATATGCAACCAGGACAAAATATGCTTCAGAGGCACCAAGGAAGGTTCTGCCATTTGAAACCTAGCCTGGTGCAACAAGGCATGGATCTAGACATGCATATTTTGGGAATTAAGAAATGGCATAACTGTCAGATTCTGGGAGGATGCCTGGAAACAGGAACCTAGAATGGAAAAATAGGGTCGGGAGGAACTCCAACAGGAGATGATTGCGCAAGGAAAAACCAGAGTCTACCATTACTAGAAACAAGAAACAGATTGCAACAAATGGAGAATCTGGAAAACTCTCACCCCACAGAAGAGAGACCAAGCTACAACAATAGTAAAAGAGGTGGAGGAGGAATTGGTGAGACAAAAAATAGCAGTCATAGATGGAAATGACCAGCTGAGATGGGGGCACAAAGATGTCAGGGAATTCAATCTTAAAGAAGTCTGCCACTATATAATAGACCAGAACTAAGAAGACTCGATGCATCAATGGGATAAGCTCTGGAACAACCCCCATTGGCCAAAAATAAAAATCTTCCAGTGGCTAATACTCCACAACCAAATCTTAACTTGGGAAAACCTAAGGAAGAGAGGATTCATAGGTCCTTCCAAATGTCACCTATGTGAAGCAAAGGAGGAAACAATGAACCATCTCCTGGATGAATGTACCTACATAGCATAAGTCTGGGACTGGGTGGAAGGCATCTTCTGATAGTCTAATAGGATCAGAGGTAATATATCCGCAAATATCAACATCTGGAAAGAGAACTACAACGAAAACGAAGAGGTGAATCTTTGTTGGACCCTCATCCCCAGAATGATCATATGGGAAATATGGAAGGAAAGGAACCATTGCATCTTCAGTAACCAAATCTGGATGGTAGGGAAGATCAAGGAAACAATAATCTCCATGACAAGAGAAACGGTACAGAGCCACAACTACCAAACAGGAAGAGCGCAACTCATAGACTAGGACTTTCGAATTCTAGAGGCTTTTCAACTGAAAGATGGACTCAACCCCAATCAGATAAGATGGCCATCACAACTACAAGTAGGTGAGCGCAAATGGAAAGCGCCACTAGAGGGCTCCCTCAAGCTGAATTTCAATGGGGCGTCGAAAGGTAACTTGGGATAGATAGGAATGGGAGGGGTAATCAGGGATAGTCAAGAAAATATCATCCGGATGTACACTAGGAGTCTGGGGAACTCAACCAACAATGCCACGGAATTTGGAGCCATGGAGACCAGCCTCGAGATTCTACACCAGGAAGGGATGACCAACACCGTAGTGGAAAGAGATTCCATGCTATTCATTAACACAGTAAGGAGACTCCAAAACGGTACCAGAGTGGGAAAAATACAGAGGCATTGGCGCTTGGCTCATTCCCTACAAAAAATTCAGGAGCACTTGCAGACGGGGATCACAGTGGATTTGTGCTGGGTACGAAGGTCAGCAAAGGGACTAGCGGATAGAATCGCTAATGAAGGGGTCGACAAGGAAGGACAAGAACTGGATTCCATATGGAGTAACATTTTGAATGGTCAGTTCCGAACAGATTGCATCCAACTAGCGGCAAAGGACTATGATGACAGCCAAATTACGAACAACCACATCGAGGCTAGAGGCGCAGAAATAATTGAAGGGCCCATAGGATCCAGTCATAATCCGATAGGACACCACTTAAACATGAGTTACAATGCAGATCCCGCTCACACCACATGAGGAGGTATGACACCATGGTCCTTTCACTAGAAATAAGTACAGGGTTTATCCATGGGAGAGTAGAAAGGATAATCAACAGGCGGAAAAGTAAAAAGAACAAAAGCGTTTCCCATGGGAAAGTATGGGTACACCTCACCCACACACAGATAAGGGGGGGGGATGATTGGCGTATAGCGTGCAAGGCAAAGGATTGACATAGGGATGACAACAGGGTTCCCAAGAGTACACACTCCGAAACAGTGGAAAAGGACCAGAAGGTACACCTTTACGAGAGACCCATGATTACCAGGATAAGACCACATCCAGGGAAACCCCATAAAAGAAGAAACATCAGGGATAGCCACAGACCAAAGAGAAGCAATTATAGAGGCCATCCTACACACCAGGAAGGGGAGAATTGAAATGGAGGATGAATTCAAGACAAGAACCACCAAAATCAAACTGAGATGGTAAGAATGAAGAATACCCAGAGTAAGAGGGGCCCCCAGGGGGAGGAACTTCCAATAAGCACCCGAAATATCACAAGGATGGAGCAGGTGGCCAGAGAAACCAAGGGTACCTTTCTCACACAGGTCGATCCAAAGGGAAAAGTGGTCATCGACAGGTGGGAGAGAGAAGTCAACACCACATGCCAGGGAAAAGCCTGGCAGAACTCATCCAAGAAGTGGATGGGATAAGGGACCCAAGGGCCACACAACCCAGAACAACCCTCTACCATAAAACGATGGAGGAAGCCTGGCACACAAAAATGTTGATAGGCAAGTTGAGAGTTGACAGGAAAGAGACCAGCAGGGAGGCGATCTGGGGCCACAAGAAGGAGCTCACAAAAATTTTGAGCCGCCTCAGCAACCTGGAGGCTAGTGCAGGAAGAATAGTAGAGGACCAGAGGAGCCAAAACGAAAAAATGGAATGAATGGCAGGACAATTCCACCTCTACCTACGCTATGTCCACCACATGGACATCACTCCAGCAGACCACTGCGAAACACCATCCTGTATCAGAAAGACGCGCATGGTGGAGCAGAGGAAGGAGAACGAGGCAAGAAAGGAAGGAGACAAAATCCATCCCATCCTCTTGGACTAGCGTAGTATCAACCTATGGTCAATTTGTTTATCAGTGTAGGAGCCACCCATGTTCTACAATTTTGTCTTTTATGGAGATGTTATGGTATAGTTTTTCAAACTAGTTTTCGAAGACTGGGTCAATTTTTGAGGGTGGCGGCCCAACCCCCCCCCCCCGATTTTGTAGACAACGCAACTTTGGGATCCATGATCTGGTTTCCTTTTTGGCAGATTAGGGGATTCCCCTTTTTCCTTTTGTACCATATTTTCCTCAGTAATATAGAATCTCAAACTCACTTACAAACAAAAAAAAACATGTTTGTACAATTAAGAGTTCATTTACACTCCAAAAATGATGATTTATATGCACAAAGATTCATGATCTTTTGATGAATTCAAGGATGGTGGGTTATGAGATCATAAATCAAGGGCAATGACTTCTAGCCAACCAATGATACATGAAAAATGGTATAAAACTTAACAACACATAGTTAGCGCATATAAAAAAATACTTTAAAGAGAATAAATCATAGAAAATATAGAGTTTGTTCACCTCCAAATTGATGAATTCAAGTTGGAGAGTGTGTAATTTATCTTTTTACATCTTCATATATCTTTGTTGTGAAAAAAGACAAAAAAAATGTCTTATATAATGAAGAGGTCAATATTACAAATTAAAGGGTTGTAGAAAAGTTGTAGATCTATCTATACCTTTGTTTGTGCAATTGGAAAATTAAAGCCCTTTGGTTTGCAAAAAGACCCAAAATTGTCTTGTAGGACAAAGAGATCAAATCTTGTGTTGGTGTAAATTTTGTCTTGGTGCAAAATGCACACCAAGCTACACTAAAATGCATGCTCAAGTCTCAAAACTCATTCAATTTGAGTGGTTCAAATTGTAAATGATTTGTTAAGTCACTTTACATAGGCCTATATACTTAGCTTTTCATTTCCAGTCATAAAAGACTTTGTTGTGAAAAAATAGGCAAGAGATGCCTAGTAAAACCCTAGAAATGCACAACCTATTTGTAAAAAGTAAGTCAAGGTTGTATTATACCTTAGATTTGATTTGTGCAGGTTTTTGAAGGTATGGTTTATAATATTAGACTTGTTCATGTTGTAAAGTTTTCAATTGCAAGTTTAAAAAATGTTATTGTGCAAAAGTGACAAATTTTGCCTTGTAATTTGGAAGGTCGAAACTGTACTAAGTGACCAAATTAAAATGCATGCCCAAGCTTCCATGTAGCTGCAAAAATTGTTTTATAAGTTGTAAGATGGATTTAGATATATGGTAAATTTATATATGTCTTTTAAGGTGCAATTGAAGAACACCATAGGTTTCTTTCATGCACCTAGATTTGAGATTTCATATAAATTTGAAGGCAAAATTGCCTTAGAGTAAAAGGCATGCCCTAGTCTCAATTTTGACCCAAATTGAGTGGTTCAACTTGTAGAATGTGTAATTTTTTATTTTACGTCTTTCTATAACCTTAGATTGGAACTTTCAGACAAAAATCTACCTAATGTGCATAAAAGATAACAATTGTCTTGTAAAACCAAAGGGCCAAATGGTTAAAATTGGCTATATGAAACTGCACACCCAAAGTTGGATAAATCTCAATATTTTAATATTTAAGTTGTAAATTGATGACTACAATATTGTTAACATGTTTGTACAATTATGAGTGCATTTACACTCTGAAAATGATGATTTGTATGCACAAATATTTATGACCTTTTAATGAATTAGAGAATTGTGGGTTATGAGATCAAAAATCAAGGCCAATGACTTCTAACCAACCAATGATACATGGAAAATGACATAAAAATTAACAAGACATAATTAACACATATAAGAAAATACTTTAAAGAGAATAAATCATAGAAATTATAGAGTTTGTTCACCTCCAAATTGATTAATTCAAGTTGGAAATGTGTAATTTATCTTTTTACATCTACATATACCTTTGTTTGTGCATTTAGAGAAATAAAACCATTTTTTGTGCAAAAAGACCAAAAATTGTCGTATAGAATGAACAGGTCAATATTACATGAAATATTACAAGTTACAGGGTTGTAGAAAAGTTGTTCATCTGTATATACCTTTGTTTGTGCAATTGGAAACTTAAAACCCTTTGTTCTGCAAAAAGACCAAAATTTGTCTTGTGGGACAAAGAGGGAAAATTTTGTGTTAATGTAAATCTTGGTGAAAAATGCATGCCAGGCTACACTAAAATGCATGCCCAAGTCTCAAAACTCATTCAATTTGAGTGGTTCAAATTGTAAATGACTTGTTAAGTCATTTTACATAATCCTATATACTCATTTTTTCATTTTTAGTCATAAAAGACTCTGTTGTGCAAAAGTAGGCAAGAGATGCCTAGTAAAACCCTAGAAATGCACAACTTGTTTGTAAAAAGTAATCCAAGGTTGTATTATACCTTGGATTTTATTTGTGCAAGTTGTTAGGGGTGTGATTTATCACATTAGACCTATTTATGTTGTTAATTTTTCAATTGCAAGTTCTAAAAGGGTTGTTGTACGAAAGAGACAGCTTTCCTTGTAATTTGGAAGATCGAAATTGTACTAAGTGAGCAAATTAAAATGCACGCCCAAATTTACATGTAGCTCAAAAAATTGTTTTATAAGTTGTAATATGGAGTTAGATATATGTTAAATTTATGTATGTCATTTAAAGTGCAATTGAAGAACAAGAGAAGTTTCTTTCATGCACCTAGATTTTGGATTTCATGTAAATTTGAAGGAAAAATTGTCTTAGAGTAAAATGCATGCCCTAGACTCGATTGTGACCCAAATTGAGTTGTTCAACTTGCAGAAGTTGTAATTTGTGATTTTACAACTATCTATAACCTTTGATTGCCATTTTCAGACAAAAAATTACCTAATGTGTATAAAGGCTAACAATTACCTTGTAAAACCAAAGTGCCAAACTGTTAATGTTGGCTATAAGAAATTGAAAGACCAAAGTTGGATAAGCCTCCATGTTTTAATATTTAAGTTGTAAATTGATGACTACAATATTGGTAATATGTTTGTACAATTAGGAGTGCATTTACACTCCAAAAATGATTATTTTTATGTACAAAGATTCATGACATTTTGATGAATCAGAGGATGGTGGATTATGAGATCAGAAATCAAGGTCAACAACTTCTAACCAACCAATAATATACAAAAAATGACAAAAAATGTAACAACACATAATTAACCCATATAACAAAATACTTTAAAGAGAATAAATCATATAAAATATAGAATTTTTTCACCTCCAAATTGATTTATTCAAGTTGGAGAGTGTAATTTGTCATTTTACATCTGCATATACCTTTGTTTGTGCATTAAGAGAAATAAAATCCTTTGTTGTGCAAAAAGACCAAAACCCGTCTTATAGAATAAAGAGTTCAATATTACAATTTATAGGGTTGTAGAAAAGTTATGCATATGTATATACCTTTGTTTGCACAATTGGAAAATTAAAACCCTTTGTTTTGGAAAAGGACCAAAAATTGTCTTGTAGGAAAAAGAAGACAATTTTTGTGTTGGCGTAAATTTTGTCTTGGTGCAAAATGCATGCCAAGCTACGCTAAAATGCACACCTAGGTCTCAAAACTCATTCAATTTGAGTGGTTCAAATTGTAAATGATTTGCTAAGTCATTTTACATAAGCTTATATAATCAATTTTTCATTTTTAGTCATAAACGACTCTACTTTGCAAAAATACGCAAGAGATGCCTAGTAAAACCCTAAAAATGCACAATTTGTTTGTAAAATGTAAGCCAAGCTTGTATTATACCTTAGATTTGAGTTGTACAAGTTGTTGGGGTTGTGGTTTATCATATTAGACTTGTTTGTGTTGTTAATTTTGCAATTTCAAGTTTAAAAAGGGTTGTTGTGCAAAAGAGACAAAGGTGTCCTTGTAATTTAGAAGGTAGAAATTGTAATAAGTGAGGAAATTAAAATGCATTCCCAAGCTTTCATGTAGCTCCAAAAATTGTTTTATAACTTGTAAGATGGAGTTAGATATATGGTAAATTTACTTATATCATTTAAATTGCAATTGAAGAACAAGAGAGGTTTCTTTCATGCACCTAGTGTTATAGCATCAATTTCCATCACATATGCATTGATGACTTATTTGGTCTTTCAATGTCCTACTTGCACACATTAATCCCCTTTATCTCCTCTTGATTCTTCAAAAAACAATATTTTTTGACATGTATGCACCCTAACAACTATGTAAGGCATGTATACACGTGTTGCTCCATTGAAAATCGTGTACATCTCATTTTTTCTCAAAAAATATAATTTTCCATATTCTTGGNGGGGGGGGGGGTGATTCATGGGTTTACCCAGTTCCCGACCCTTGTTGCCCGTATATAACTAATTGTAACCTCTCCAACCACTTGTATATGGTATAAATTGAGCCTAAGGCATGAGGAGAGGAGAATGATATTTGAAGCAAAATTATGTTAGCAACTTCATGCCTTGTCTGCAAGCCCTTATTTCCCTATTGTTGATTCATATCCTCAGACATAGAAACCCTTGTTTCTATATTTTTTCATGCTTCATATATCTGGCCAAGAAGATTCTCTTTCTCTTTTTTGGGTTTGCATAAGCATTAGAGTCGGAGGTGCATCTGATAGTCAGTAACTTGGGTGGAGGGACTTGGAGTCTGGCCTCGAAGCAATACTACAGTAGGTGCAGGTGATAACTACTTATATTTCGTTGTCAAATAATAAATATACCTCTTTCCCATGAAATACTTGTGTTTTGACATATAATGATCATGATTGAATATCTTATTTCTTAGAACACTAATTGTTGCAATCATCCTTGTTTTCGGTCATTTTCATAAAAGTTAGTTATCATATAATTGTTTTCCTTGGTAGTTTTCTACTTGAGTGTTTTACAGATTATATAATGAATAGTTCGGAAGGGGTACAATCGATTTTCAACCACGAGATCTTCATCAGATGTAGGACACCCGGTATGTCTCTTTTTCCTTACTAATAATAGTTAGTTAAATGATCGAGTTAGTTTTAAATCTTTGACTGCATTCCTAGGATTTGGTTTGATCTTTAAACGGTCAATGCTCTGTTGTGGCTTCAACCCATAGCCATAGGGGAATTTCCTTGTAACACCTACAAATCATTAAAATGTGAGTGGTGTTTAATGAAATCAACTAACCCTGTGTTGATTACACCCTCTCATGATGAATTGATATCGATGTAAGGGTCATAAGCTTCTGATGTTTCATTATTATCTTAGTTAATCCATTTGTTTTCATTAGCAACTTGATTCTTCCTAAACTTGATGTTTCATTAATGTTAACCTCCACTCTTATTTTATCATCCATTCCATTAATACCTATAACATGCATCAACTAAATTTAATATGATTTTTCTTAATCTAATGGTTAACTACTCATTTGATTATTTTCAACTTAAACTCTACATGTTACTTCAATTATCAAATTATTCACATCAAACAGTTATAATAAATTACTTCATACCTACATCATAAATGTGAGTAAAAAATCAAAGCTTATTTAAAATTTTGCAAAGAAATTTTCCAGAAGTTATGATCCATCTCAAAATAATTATAAGCATCATAAAATTCTATAATAGATTTATTAATACCTAAATTATAAATGCACGTCAAAATCAAGCCTTAGCTTATGTCATTTTAAGAAGAATTTTCCCACACGTTATTTCCACACGTTATTTCCCATTACTTAGTAAAACAAATAACCATAAAATCAAGCCTTATATTATGTAATGTAATTTTAAGAAGAATTTTGCTACACGTTATTCCCCATCACTGAGTAAAACAAATAACCATAATTGTGTGTGTACATCTTCTTTATTCAATGTTTCTCTCGGAACAATGTTTATTTAGGAACATTTGCTTTACAATTGGAAAAGGAGTTGGAAAGGGATTTGTCAAAATAAAACCTTATTTTATATAATAACCAGATCTTGTCGGAATCAAGCTTTATAATAACCAGATCTTCTGTAATTTTGAGAAGAATTTTTCCACAAGTTATTCCCATTACCTAGTAAAACAAATAACCATAATTGTGTATGTACATTTCCTTTATTCAGTGTTGTCAAAACATTTGATTTGCAATTGGGAAAGGAATTGGCCAAGGGATTTGATTGATTGTAATACTTTTTTATATGTCCTATATGTGTGATGGATATTTCATCCATTATAGAATCATTAAGAGTGGAAACAATTATATCATTTAGAAAATGTTGAAAGAAAGAAAAGTTAAGATGTTGAAAGGTTAAAAAGTGAAGATGTTGAAGATCTAGACCGAGTTGAGAGGCTCTTTGGGATGACTTTTACTTGTAACATGGGTTGAAGAGGCCCCTTAGGATGACAAAAACTTGAAATATAAATATTTTTATATTTGTAAATGGAAATTGTGGTGGAGAGGGAAACGACATTGTAAAGAAAAAAATCCATTTTACATTTAGTACAATTAAAATATAAAAGAAAATAAATATTATGTTTTTATGAATATTAATTTAAAGTTAAAAAAAACTTGAAATTTTAAAGTGAATTTAGAAAATGAAAATAAAATATTAAATAATGAAATAATGAAATAAAAATAAATTAAATTAAACATTTTATAACAATATGATACAATTATTATGGAAGAAAACAAATATCTGATTTATTTTAATTTGTGATTTTTCAGTTACAAACAAATAAATACATGCCTTTTGTCATATTATTGAGGTCACCTTAATGTTATGATGGAAGCTCATGATTTGAAGAGTGTTACCACAGCATAAGGACTCAAGAGAGTTTATAATAAGGAACCAAGAAATATAATATTTAACCTAGAATAACCTTTAATCTCAATTCAAAAAATATAAGATTAAATCAAGAATAACTTTTAATCTCAATTCAATTTTAAGTAGCTTAAATGTGCAACCTCAATTCAATTTTACATAGTCTTTCTATGAACTTTGATTTGACGGAGGAATGGATTAAAAGAAAAGTGAAAAGTTTCATATATCAATCTTGATAAGCTATAAATGCAAACCAAGGTGTCACATAAATAATAGAAATCTATAATAAAAATGTTATATTGGATGTGTATTAATTTTTAATTATGGGAGATGCGTTTTTTGCAAAATTGTGTAATTTTTTAAGACTAATTTAGAAATTAAGGTTAATATTGATAAATAGGATAAATTCAACCAAAAAAATGAAAGTGTTGTTAGAAAATCCAGGTTTGACGGTTCATCGTAGTTCTCCTAGAATCTGACAGTTGGGTGGTCAACCCACATCTGGAAACAGTTGGTCAGGTGATCGACCAAATCTCTACATCATTCGATTGAGTAGTCAACAAGCATGTCGGTCGGACAATCATCCAGCAGTTGAAGATAGTCAATCAGTGGATCGACCAACCAAGAAATTGACTATGAGTTGGACGCATGGATGGTCAGGTCGAGCATCCTTGTTGAGCCAACTAGACAGTGCGAATTTGACGGAGACAACTCTAACCACCGACAGTTATATGTGGAAAAGATCTTCTTGATTCCAAGGAAGTTGGTTATATCTTGAAGCTATAAATAGCATACCCAATGGGTTATTATCATCATGTCGATGTCCTTTTTGTTGTGTACAAGATATCCAACATGCATTGTGATGTTCTGGTCATAATGCGTTGTGCTTGAGTGTTGTGATGTTGTCTTTAGACACCGCCCCTTATCTTTGAAATATTTTCCTCTTCTATTATCTGTAGTTATGTTTATCTATTTCCTATCAGGTTACACCCAATCCCCAACATTGTATTGAATATGATGGTTATGACCTTTCTTTTTGTCCACAAATCATGTTGAGTCTTATCTATTATGTGATTGACATTGGGCTGGTGATTTGGAGACTGTAACTCATGGAAATAGATCTGATTTGTCTAGATATCAAATATTGATCCCGTGATTTTGAATGGATCAAATTATGTGGTATGAAAACCAGACATGGAAACCCTATTGGAGAGTAAAGGATTGTAGCAGTATATGAAAACTATGATTCCAGATCCAACATACAATCATGAAAAGTTTTTTGTTGATGGAAAGAAGGATGAGGTTGTAGGGGTCATCACGAGCTATATCCCGCGGGAGATTTTTTTTCACATTGGTGGAATTGACTTCCCTAATCAAGTTTAGAAGAAGTTGAATTCCTTATTCGATGGAGTCGATAAAAGTCACATCATGCAATTAGAGATATTTTATCTCTTTTAATCCTCATTGTTTTGACATAATAGAGGACTATTTGACACATGTGAAGGAACTGTAGTTAAAATTTGATGAACGTGGAAAGAATTATCAGAAGAAATATGGAAAATTCATCAAGCTAGTCTTGATGAATTTGAGAACACCATTTGACATGTTCGTTTTGAATTTCCGCACCAACTAGCAGGCACACAAGGAATATGAAAAGGATTACATATTTTAAGCTTTATGTGGCCTATTCATCACTAATCAACACAGATTGTTTGATGAAGGCAAGCTTGGTGGTAAAAATCAATCCCACTTTATCAAGGAAAAGGGAAAGTCAAATCACAAGGAAAGAGGACGATTTGATACCCCTATACAGAGACCTAGATGCCTCAACCAAAAACCTAAAGGGAAAATAGATGCACCCCGTCAAAGTCCAAAGAAGAAGGCATGTTAGTATTGTGGAAAGAATAGACATGTGGAGAAGGTCTTCTATAAGAAGCGAGATGATTTAGAAGAGAAGGTTAAATTCCTTGCAGCAGAAGTGTCCATTGTTCATCGACCCACTGATAATTTCACTTTCCAAGTCAAAACTTTTGAAGCCTTGTTATCTCATTCTGCATAGAATGAATGGGTAGTTGACTTTGGGTGCACTCATCATATGGCTAAGCACACTTCCTTGTTCATCTCCTAAGATGAAGATATGGAGAGGAAGATTTATGTTGTTGATGATTTTTCTCTTGATGTTGTTGGTCATGGTGATGTTTCTTATCGACGTGGGAGAATTTTCAATGTATATCATGTATTGAAACTTAGTGCTAATATGTTTTCGATTTCTTAGTTAACAAAGACAACTAAAATTGTGGAGCTTTGGCCAGATCGGTTCTGTGTTTGAGATTTGAAGAAAGGTCATTCGATTGTCATCAAAGGGTTTCTCGACCCGAAGGAAAATCTATATAAATTATGTGACATGACTCAACCCAACTCTGAATCAACTTCTCTTGTTGCTCACACCAACGGATGAAGTCGAACTTGGCATAAACAACTTAGACACCTAAAGTATTGAAGTTTGC
>SNQJ01S0059075.1:74539-89419 GCA_010110895.2 Picea sitchensis
AGTAGTTGACAAGTCTATCAATCAGATATTCAGTCAACAATCGAAGATATTCATTCGATGGATCGAGCAACCGAGCAATCGACTATGAGTTAGGCACATGGACGATCGAGTCAAGCATCCTTGTCAAGCCGACTAGGCAATGTGGATTTGATGGAGTCAACTCTAAACATCGATGGTTATATGTGGAAAAGATCTTCCCTATTCCAAGGAATTTGGTTATATCTTGAAGCTCTAAATAGAAAACTTGATGGGTCATTATCATCATGTCTATATCCTTGTTTTTGTGTACAATATGTCCAACATGCATTGTGATGTTCTGACCACAATGCATTATGTTTTAGTTCCATAACGGTGTCTTTAGACACCACCCTTTATCTTTGACATTTTTTCATCTTCTATTATCTACAGTTCTATTTGTCTATTTCATATCAGGTTACACCCAATCCCCAACAAGTATCAATATATTAGGGAAAGTGGAGAGACAAAATTTTAAATGAAGTGTGTATTTTTGTGTGTATGAAAAGAAATCCAAAAATGGTCATCATGTAAGGTAAAAGATGATAAAAAAATATGGATACAAAACATATAAAAATGATAGTAAAAAAGATATTTATAGTATTTACATATGATTAGTGATGCAAAGAGGGATCGAGCCCCTCTGCAAATAAAATTTACATAGCGAAAACTATTAAGCATGTGCATGCACACACACACAATGATTTGAATATAAATCAATACAACAGAAAAATAAACACATAGCTCATCGTATGAGCTTATATAATTCATTTTAATACATATGAGGAAACAAGTTATTCTTATCATTATTATACAAAACATATTACAATCTTGTAAGGAACCTCAGTGCTAAAAACATGAGACTTCTTGTCTTTATATATCATCATGACACTCATCCTTTCTTCCTCTATCATTCTATTGACTACTTACTAACATGGGGCTCTAAAATTGAACCTTCCTTGATCAAAATTCCCCTACCTCTTTTCCACTTTCTTTATTTATCAAGGAGTTTTATGCAATAGTCCATTTCTTGTCCTTTTGGATTCCTTACTCATTCAACTTCTATCTTCTTAACTTCTTGACTTTTCCAAAACATCCAATAAACATTTGTCATTATGACTTCTCTCCCTACCAAGTCATTTGTCTTGATCATTAACAATATACAATAATGTCCCCACTAGCAAAATCTTTTACCTCCATGAATGCATGATCTATAACTCATCATCATGTGTCCCTTCCTTTTATGTAAACCACTACATGCAATTACTCATATGATATATCCATGCACCCACTTTAACATAAACACAGGTTCCACAAATGCATGTTAGTTCAATTCATCTCTAAATTTTCATCTTCACAATCACTCTCTAATATGATATTTTCAAACTATTTAATATGATCTTGCATCAAACTCCTTGAGTTATTAAAAATCATGTCCTCGTGCTTACGGGTTATACTCACACCTTCAATCCATATTGAAACTATTTGTTTCTTTTGCACCTTCTCTCTTCATTACACTTATGTTATCTTCATCTTAGCACAATTTCACATGCATTGTTGCATATTTATGTGTAACAATAGAAAACCTACTTATTATGGAAATCTGGGATTTCCAACTCACTTTCTACTCAATTCATCTTTTGTTATTGTTTCTAACTCTAGCTATTTTCCTTCATCACCACAAGCATTTCTCATGTGCTCCTTAGCCAATCATCATCTACATGACTTGAATTGACTCATGTCCCCATAGATACATTACATTACACTTTCTCATGCAGTCCACAAATTGCCTTTGATGTAGCCAACCCCTCTTGCTCAAAACCACACAACTGGAGTCACTTACTCAGCATGTTACACTTCCCATGACTCAATTATTCCCAAACACAAGTAGACTACCTCAATCAAAAATTCCATTGATGTATTGACAAAATAAAACTCTCACACATACCTTTATCAATCTTCCTCTTCACACAAAATCTCTATACTTGGTCTACAACACATCATGTTATAAATTTCTTCATCTTCACTAGTAGATTTATAATTTTGTCTTTCCCTCTTCAATCAACATCTTGTTTTGTCTTTAGCAACTTCTCTTCAACATATTGTGCTTTCCTTAGTGTCTTTGTCTCCACCTTTTCAACTCTCCTCTAGTCCTCCTAGGATTGTTACCAACTCTGATACCAAATTATAAAGAGAGGCATCGAGCCCCTATGAAAATTAGAATTACATCGTGAAAATTATCAAACACACATTCATTCCTTTGAAAAGAAATGAACAAAAAAAAAAAAATACACATAGGACTCATCATACCATATTTTATAATTCATTTTACTAACAATAAGAAAATGTGATATTCTTCTTATTATTATTATGCAAAACATACTACAATCTTGCAAGGCACCTTGGTGCTCAAAATATGATACTCCCTATCTTTATATAACATCATGACACTCAACCCTTATTCTATCATTTTATCAACTACTTAATAGAATGAGGTTGTCCCTCACAACTGAACTTTCCTTGAATGAGAGCCCCCCACCTCTTTCCCAATTTCTTCTATATATCTTGGATTTTTCTGCAATGTTTCATTTCTTATACTTTTGGCTTCCTTATTAATTCACCTTCTATCTTCTTAACTAGTCAAATTCTTCAAACAATCCAATAAACAATAGTCATTCTATCTTTTCTCATTACCAAGTCATTTGGTCTTGATCATTCAAATCCTACAATAATGTCCCCACCAACACAATATTTTTCTTTCACAATGCATGATGCCTAAATTGTTGTCATGTACATCTTCTCTTTATGTAATCCATTGAGCGTAGTGATCCTATGTTGTGCACACAAGTCTGCATGCATCTACTGCATCTACTTTAACATATGCATAAGTTTCAATTGTTCTCACCATGGTTGTTCATCTCCAAATTTTCATATATATGATCACTCTCTAATGAGTATTGCCACATTGTCAAGGATGCTCCTACATTAACTAGTCTACTAGGTACATGATGAATCCATAAAGTTTGTTCATAATTAGGTACATGATGAATCCATAAAGTTTGTTCATAATTATTTTGCAAATAATGTTAAAATCCATGGTCATTTCATATATCTAAAATGATTACTTATATAAAATATCTTTGTTCATGGTATAGTTTTTAGTTTTTTTAAAATATATGTTTTATAAAAGATTGAAAATATATTAAACATTTATATGAAAAAAATATATCTACATAAAAACAAAATAAAATCATTTCTAATCATTTAATATTTTAGTTAAATTTATATCAAACCATATATAGAATAATTTGTAGTGAATATGTATTTTTATAGTACTTTTATGAATGTACCCCTCCCCACACATATATAAATTCTTGAAGTGAAACCTGTTAGTGTTGAGAGGTTATGGGTTTCATTCTCTTGATTCTCTTGGGATCAGTTAACTTAATTAACATTAATAATTTACCTCATTTACCATTATGGATTATAGGGAGGATATTTTGTGAATTTTTGTTAAGGTCCTAACCCGCACATAGGTAGATTAATGTATTCGGATGTAATAAAGGTCAATATTAATAAGACCTTTCAATAAAATAGAATAAGGCGGATGTAAGAAGACCTAATAGAAGCTTCCGCTTCTAGAAGGATNTTGAATTATTTCATTAAAAAAACTTTCTATCTATGTTATTGATCCATAAACAGTAGGCCTATGACCCATCCATCTCACCGACACAGATCCTTTACAAAAAAAAAATTGAGCTCTATTCTTAGGCTTGTACAGAGGACTCTTTCTGTAGAAAGACCACAAGGCCTCTATTCATATTCCTTGCATAAGGTTCTCTCTTCTTGTAATCTTCCCCAGCCTAGTTGAGGTCCATTACATGCACAAATACTCATAANCAACAACAAGGCTCAAAGTCATTACAACAAGATACTCATCAAGAGCTCAACATGTCACTTGTGAGAATTAAACCTGAGTGGGGAGGATAACAATCATTCATCCCAACCACCCAAGCTAAACCCAAATGATATATATATATATATATTCAATGTTCAACCAACTTTAACAAAGGTCATTCATTATTTATTTTTGAAATTTTGAATTATTTCATTAAAAAAACTTTCTATCTATGTTATTGATCCATAAACAGTAGGCCTATGACCCATCCATCTCACCGACACAGATCCTTTACAAAAAAAAAAAATCGAGCTCTATTCTTAGGCTTGTACAGAGGACTCTTTCTGTAGAAAGACCACAAGGCCTCTATTCATATTCCTTGCATAAGGTTCTCTCTTCTTGTAATCTTCCCCAGCCTAGTTGAGGTCCATTACATGCACAAATACTCATAAATTAATTTTTTTTAAAGCTAACTATTTTCTTATAACTTACAAACTATGAATTACAACCAGATTTAACTATTATCTATTACCATTAATTAAATGCATCTACAACATTTTAAAACAAGTATGAATACAGATAATAACACACACATAAGCATGTAAAACCATTCTCATACATAGAGTATAAACAATTAAACTCATAATGCAACACGTAAACAAATAAAACACATCTATTTTTAAAGTAGTTGTGCAACCAAATACTTGGGACGAACGTTCCAACCAAACATAGACTTTCTCTTCCAAATATCAATAGCAAGTCACCCCTGAGATGAGGCTAGCAATCCACAAAATAGGGTGATCTCTCATTGTCCAGTTATAGCTCAAAAATCCCACAACCCATTGGTATTTTCCTATAGCTATCCCAATTTTCCACCAGTTCTCTTCCTCTCAACTTGCCCAACTGTAATGTCCCTGATATAGAACCCTTTTTAATTGTACATATAGGTTGGTGAGCCATTGGAACCAAGTATAAATGTAATGGACATTTAAGTTGGTGAGCCATTGGTCCCTGTATTGTGGTGTTACACACATTTGAGAAAGTGCGCGGAGAATTGTTATAGGGATAGGGTGCACAGATTTTATGTGTTGTGCACACTTGGGTAAGTGCGTACATGGCACCATGTTGTATGCACTTGGGTTAGAGCGCGGTAATGACATAGAAGTGTGCAATACTGAGTTATATATATATATATATATATAATTGTTTATGTTTTGAGGCCAGAGAGCTTGTATGATTATGATGTTGGTGAGCTTGGATGAAAATAGGCTAGTGTGCCTATCCATGTAAATATAATCATGTTTATTAATATAATATTGCATTGTTGTGCGCTGACTGACTTAGATGAAAAGAGATGGGGGGGCTACTCCACCAAAAAATGGAAAAAGGGGTGAGTCGTAAGTCTTGGGGAATATTTTATAATATTTATGGAAAAGTGTAATGTTATGGATACATTTTATCTTAAGTTCTTGAGGGTAAGGAACTAGTCACCAAGTGGCTTAAAGCTACTTTTGGAGGTGACAAGTGTCAAGTGGAAGGCATGCAATATACATTGTTGGCCTTAGTGTATTTTTGTTGGAGATACTTCACACACACCTAGGATTTATTTTTCCTAAGGTTTTCCCTATGTTTATTAGTCATTATTCGGTCTCCTATAGTTTAGGGAGAATATTCTCTTCAGTTCACACTTTAGTTTGATCAGTTGAGTGTAGTCTATATGCCACATTGGGATTATCACCATGCAACATTGGGATTATCACCATGCAACATTGGAATCATCACCAGCTAATGCACATTTTCCTTGGGATCATCATGAGACTAGAACATTACTCATGATTGCATTATCTCCTCCTCACTTCACTCTATTTCAGTCATTTAACTGAAGACTGAGAGACTAGTTAACTCAGACTAGGTGGCATTTCACTCCTGCCTAAAAGACTAGACTAGGTGGTAGTTTACTCTTGTAACTATTGGTGTGTGTCCATATCACTCTATACCACCACTATTGCACATTGGATTCTCCTCCAGTGTGCATTAGCTGAGTTATACAGAGCATATCATGTGTAAATGATCATTCATTCATTTGGTTAATGAGAATTCTTCCATTCTTTCGCTCATGCTTCTCTTGTCTCATATTTTCTCTGCAAATTGTTTATGTAAATTGCTAGCTAGATCTATTTTGGGCAGGTTCAACACATTTACATGGTATCAGAGCCTATGGACTACTAAGTAAAAGACACACCAAATTATTTTTGTAGGTACCAAAGATTGAAGACAATGAAAAAAATGGAATTTCCAAAAGAATTCATTCTTACACCGTACAATTTATTTGCATGGAAGGAGAAGATGATAATGCATCTTTGAGGTAGAGGATTATATATATTAACCATGAACATATATACATAACTCACATCATCCATAGAAAAATCCAAGTATCTAAATCAAATGGATGAAGCGTTTGGAACTATTTGCAGTCTCATTTCTCCTGAAATCCTCCTTCACATATTCTCCTTTAAAACTCCTAATGAAGCCTTGACCACCATGGAAGGGATTTTTGGAAAATAGGACGAGATGAGGGAAAACATGCTCGAGGTGGAATTGCTCACTTTGTATCCATAAACCTCTGACAATATCCAAGATTTCTTTACCAAATAAAAGTATTTGTTGTCGCAACTCAAGGCTTGTGGGGTTGATAAATCTAAGGAGGAGAAACAAATGGTTCTTACCATTCTCTCCAAAATTGGTCTGGAATACTCAGTGTTTGTATCTACATTTCATTTAGTTAGGATCGTCTTTGGATCCACCTGGACGATGCCCTCTCTTGAGGCCTTTATCGAGTCTCTGACATGAGAGTAGAACAAGCTCATCAATATGGGAAAAATCAAAGGCCCAAAGGCGCATTCACTTACTTTTCAATATGGTAGTGGTCATAAATATCATAAATCTAAATAAAAAGACAAAAGGAAAGCGCATGCAAATCCAAAGAAGGAAGGATATTAAAAAACCTTCAATGATGCCTTTGGATCCAAAGTGGAAAGGGAAGAAAAGGGAAGAAATGCACTTACTGCCATAAATGATTTCATCCAGAATCCACATGTATGCAGAAACAGATAGATCAAATGGCCCAAATACTTCATCAAAACAACCTTGGAGATTGCATCCCTGAGGGTGCTAAGAATAAGAAGCCAAAAGATCATAATCTCAAGAAATGCAATTCTAGCCATGCTTTGATTGGCATCAACTCCTCTCTCGATGCTTGGATCATAGATTCAGGTCCATCATACCACATGGTTTCCAAAAAAGACGTTTATTATTCATTGGATTCATGCAAAAGTCCTCCTATTTTGATGGGGGAAAACTCTCTAGTCGAGGTCACTAGAAAGGAAGAATTGAACTCACAAACAAAAGATTTGAGAATGTGCTACACGTTCCCAAACTTTGTGTCCATCTTCTCTCTATGTATCACATGAAAAAATTTGACACCAAAAAGAGAGTCATATTCACACCTGATGTAATGTATATCTATGACATGAAAACCAATTCCAGAGTTGCTACCGGTGAGGTAAATCATCAATCTAGACTCTACACATTTTCTGAATTTATTGAACCAGATTTTTCATTACTGCTTACCCATGTTGATGAAAGAAGTAGGATATGACATGAAATGTTAGGGCATTTTAATTTTAGATATATGCAATATCTTAGAAAATAGGGAATGGTTGATGGTTTACCTGACATCCACTTCTCCAAAGGAATTTGCGAGGGATTTGTTCTTGGAAAACACCCTCAAGAGAAATTCGACAAAGGGAAGACTCAGAAGGCTTCATTTCATTTAGATCTAAACCATAGTGACCTCATGGGTCCTTTTCCGCATCCATCAATCATAAAAGAAATATAAGTGCTCATTTTTTTTGATGATTTCTCACGCTTCACATGGATTTTCTTTCTCAGGAAAAAATAAGAGGTATTTCAAAACCTCAAAGATTTCAAAGCCCTTGTTGAGACACAACCAGGAAAGAAAATCAAAGTCCCCCGAACAAATAACAGGGGACAGTATGTCAACCATGAGATACAAAATATTTTTCATGAGGCAAAGATTCAGTTGCAGCACATGATTCCCTATGCTTTGCAGCAAAATGGAGTTGTTGAGCGGAAACATAGATCTTTAAAAGAGATGGCATCTTGCATGCTACATGCAAAGTCACTTCCACAGAGATTGTGGGATGAAGCACTTAATTGTGCAACCTACATCCAAAATAGATCTCCCCATAGATATGTCAAGGATAAGACACCCTACGAGGCTTGGAGCATCCTCAAACCAGAATTGACCCACTTCCATATTTTTGGTTCACGTGCATGGGCCAGGATTCCCTCTGAGAAGAGGAAGGCACTTGATCCATACAACAAAAAGTGTATCTTTGTAGGATACCCCGATGGTGTAAAGGGATACAGACTCATTGATATTTCCTTGGACTGGCTCATCATTGAGCATAGTGTCCAATTCGAGGAAAGTGTCTCGCATCTACCTCAACATCTACATACATACACTTTTGTTCTTACACCTATCAGAGATGATGAGCATCCACATGTCGACTCTTGTTCAGATGAGAGTTCTGATTTAGAGGATTCAGATGATCTAGAAAAATATTCAATACAGTCAGATGTAGAGTCAGTGCATGTAGATGCAGATGCAAAGCCAGAGAAGAGGCCCAAGTGGGCCAAGACTACTCTTCAGGATGCAAAAGATCTTGTTGGGGTTCTAACTGATACTAGGAGGACTCGATCTGATTTCGATGAGCCTCCTCTTGCACTCACTTCCACTGAACCGATGCCACCCAGGAATATTTTCTTGGTCCATTCTTTAGATCCACAGTCCTATGGAAAGGCTACTAGAAATCCCTTTTGGGAACCTTCCATGAAGGAGGAGTACAATTCCCTCCTTGAGAACCAGACTTGGGATCTGGTTCCCCTTCCTTCAGGAAGGAAACTTGTCAGGTGCATATGGGTCTACAGGACCAAGAGTGGAGCGGATGGAAAAGTTAGCATATACAAGATAGGCTATTTTCAAAAGGCTTTAAACAGGTGCATGGAATTGAATATGATGAGACCTACACTCCAGTAACGAATATGGATTCCATATGTTTGGCACTTACCATTCTAGCAGCCAAGGGATGGGATTTCCATCAGATGGACGTGAAGAATGCATTTCTTCATGAAAATATCTATGAGGATATCTATGTGGAGTAGCCCCAGGGATTTATGCAGTATTCATATTTGGTCTGTCAACTGAAGAATTCCTTTTATGGCCTCAAGCAGGCTCTGAGGGCATGGTATGCCAAGATGGACTCTTACCTGTTGTCCCAAAACTTTGTACGTTGTAAGGCAGACTTGAATGTTTACATGCTTAGGATGGTTGATTCACTTCTACTCCTAGTTATGTATGTTGATGATTTGTTGGTTGTTGGCATAGGGGCAGACCCAGGGTTCAACACTACAACAATGCACCAAAAAACCCCTAACTACTGACCCTTTCGACAACACTTGTGAAGCAGATGAAGTCTCACCCGAGGTAGAGGTAGGGGTGGTTGTAGGACTTCAGTGTCTGCAACCTTAGCTGGGACACAGATCTGTGATTACAACACCTTAACAAAGTACTTAGCAGTTATAGTTCGCTAATATTCAAACTTAGTTTACAGTGCATCTAAGTCCTAAAAACAGATCAACACAGTATTTATATAGATCCTATAGATTCAAGTACTAAGCATACCAACATAGATTAGATCTAGCATTTATTCACATTATTCAGCACAAAGAATTAACAGATCTATCTATCATTTATCTATATCAAAGAACTTAAGCAAGTAAACACATCAATACACCACACAAGCATAGAAACACAGGATATACGTGGTTCACCCCCACCCTAGGGCTATGTCCACCAACTCTTCTTCTTTATTTCTTTATGTCAATCTTCTACATGCACAGAGCCATGATATCTTACTCCACAAAGGACAGGAGATCTGCGCACCTCGCTAGATCCTCCTTCCCTATATTATAGCACAAAGCCTTCCACTGTCTCTTACAATCACTTGCACTTAGCTCTGCAAGTCTCACTCAGTATGCACAGAGAAATTACAATTACCATTTGCACTTATCAATTAACACTTAGCACTTAGCATTACATACTTGTTCCTCCTTCGATCACATAGATTGAACTCTAGTACTTAGCACACTGTGGCCTCTTCTTACATCACCTAGCTATCTATTTATACATTACAAAATGGGCCTAAGCATGGGTAAACCCATGGGCCAACATCCTCAGTCCCGTTACATAAGCCCAAAACCCAAAAATCCATAAAAAGGGGCCAAGATCCTGCGATCTCTACTTCGACTTGCGCTCCATCTTTGACAGCCTGTCGAATTCCCAAAAGTAGGTCAAACATGACCAAGGATCCTCAAAACTTGGTCAAGGGCCAACAGACCCCAACACTCACCTGTGACTCATCCCGAGTCACTCTGGTTTGGGTAGCTGTGCTTCAAAAGCCCCGATCTTGGCTTGAGCTGCTTTGACCTGTTGTTGTGCCAGGGCCTCCTGCTCGGCGAACTCTTGGATGAATTCTTCGTTGATAGGTCCTTCTAAACGTTGTTCGACTGCAGTGACTACTTGTTCCAACTCTGCACCTCGGCCTTCAATCTCCTCAAATAGTTGGAAATCTTCATCCTATACTGGTTGGAGCCTTTGGGTCACTTCCATGACTTTGCTCTAAATGGTGTGGACCTGTTGTTGAGAAGTGCGTTGTTCTTGGGATCGCTCCATCCTTTCAACAAATGACATGAGCTTCAACTGTGCTTGTATTGTTGCTTCTTACTTATTTGCCTCCTGGATATGTGACTCCAGTACCTTTAGCTCAGTATATTCAGTGAGTCACTCATAATTCTGTGCGCTGCGAGCACTTATATGTTTTCATTCTAGAGCGAATGCTCTGATCCTCTCAACTGCACTCTGGGTAGTGGATTCTCATTGATATCACACATCCTGCGGGGTACTTGGCACTGCTCGTAGCTCGAGGTTTGCGATTATCTATTGAAGCTCTTGGATAGCTTCCACAAGCTGCTCTACTTGATGTTCCACTGGGTCTTCCTCTTTTTTATCTAAGCCTGTCGCAGAGCGAAGTGATTTGGTAACTGCTTCTTTTACTCCCACCTGCTTTGTGAGCAACTGCTCTTTCTCTTGCTAGACCCGTGCTTTCTCTTCTTCAAACTTAGTTTGGAGGGAAGCCTTCTCTTTCTATTCAACTCAACATTTCTATATGACTACTTTTTGTACTTGCTTTAGGGCCTCTGTGGCCTGCTCGGTTTCTTCCTATGCATGACGAAGGCGAGCTTCGGTCGCATCAGCTAGTTTGCAGAGTTGGGMAGGCTCATCTCCCAACTCAGGTGTTTTTGATGGTGGGGRCGCAGTGGATACTGCATGGTTGGATTGAAGGGCMTGTTGTACCCCTCTGAGTTCAACCTCAATTCTATCATACATCTCCTCCTRCTTGGATCCATGTTTCTGTAAGATGTCATGTGAGGCATTTGCTACAACTGTGATGATAAAKTCGAAGTCATCTATAATGAGYAGAGTCTGCATCTTAGTCAAGGTGGCTCTATATTTATTTCAGGAAGTGGGTTTTATGGGAGAAACCTTCCTTTTCTTCAAGGGATCAGCCTCATCAGCAAGGTCCCTAGGTGGTGTTACTTCRCCTTGCTTCTTCTAGTCTTATTTTCCCTATGTCTCTTCTACTTCTTCATCATCCCCTCGTCTAGGTGATACTGAAGTAGTTCCTTTCGATGCGTTGCTCATGTTTTGGACCTCTTYAGTCTTCTTTCTTCTGCTGGGTCCAGGGAGATCCTTTGCTTCATGAGTGGAGGGTCTGACATTTCTATGAGGTCTGCAGGGATGAGGGGTTCTACAGACCTGTCCTTGGTGATCTCTTCAAGGTCCTCCTTTGTGATCTTGTAGTATGATTGAAGCTCTTCTTTGTGCTCATCTACGTGTGTGGTGATATAAGTGAAGTGTCGATCTACTTGGAACTTCATGAGGGGTCGGAATTGATGCAGGGTGTTCGACTTCATGCGAGGGACAACTTCGATAGCCCTCTTCAGCTGGAGATAATAGGTATGAAAGACCGTGTTCGACTGCCACTGTTTTCCCATATCGCTCGAGTACCAAAGCATGGTGAACTTTGCAGGGAGCGTCTAGAACGACTCAATGTTCAAGAAGTTCGCACCTTTCGGCATTTCCCAAGTGGTAAATGCAATGAGGATCAGGAGCTAGCTAAAGTGGAACTCATAGCCCTGATCCTGAGCTTCGCAAAAATCCAATTCTAGTTGGTTGACCAAGTACTTTACCCAGTTCATCTGGAGTCCTTCTACACATTTCTCGTCTAGGTCAACAACGAATCCTATGACTTGTGTAGGTTGGTTCTTCCTTACTAGCTTCTCTACGATCAATTGGCAGGTTAGGCACACTGCTCCATTCTTTATGGAAGCTACCTTGCAGCCTCGCGTTCCCTTTTCTACATCATCGTAAGTGTATTTAATTCTCTGTGCCAGGGTGCGGTCAGAAGCCTTCCATGGGTAGAAGTCTTGTGGGTCAGGTCCTTGCATGCTCAATCCGGTGATCCTATGGATCGACGTCAGATCGACTATGATGCATCTATCTAGCCATAGATAGCCACCATGGTAACATGAGAGCAGGAGCTTAACACATGTGTTAACCTCTTGGTGCCTTCCAAAGTGTGGGATTTTCATCACATTTAAGAGGGTGGACTACGCGAGGTTCATAGTCCATGGCTGGGGGAATATTTTCGAGTTCTTCCCCTTCGTCCTGGTTAGATACTTGTAAGGATAAAGCATGTTGTAATTATTTTGGTCACCTAGGTTGAAGTCATTGAACTTCAACATCGCGATCTTATCTTATTGTGTTCTGACTACACGTATCCCCTTCGAGAGGTACACAGTAACCATGGTGTAATCAAAGTCCCTCGGGACACTGTCATGACTCACCGCGTCGGCTAGAGGTGGGATGTAGTCGGGTAAGATGGTCGGGATTAACTTTGCATTTGCTAGATCATCTCTGTGCTTGGTTCTCTTCTCTGCTTCCGGTCAGGATGGTCCATATCCGCAAGCAGTCGACAGAGAGTCTTGCACTCCTCGCATCAATGAATCTTGAACTCTTGTGGACATCTCTCTCGACCATCAGCTCAATTAAAACTTCCTTGACTGACTTCTCCATAGCATTGAGCTCATCTGAGATGCATGCTCTCTATTGGAAAACTTGGGTGGCTGGATGAGTGCTCAAAGCAATAGAATCGATGTCGATCTTACTAAGCACAACACAGTAGAAATGGGTTCTCTTGTTAGCTCTGATACAATTTTCAAAATTGTTCTCGATGCAACAATCAACAGACTAAGTAGACATGATGTAAAAGATCTCTCCAACGAATAATAATTTTTCCATCAATGCAGTTATGTCTATTGCGACACGGTCCCAATGGTCCGATGGCAAGATTTCTGGTCATAACCGATGTTCTAACTGTTCTGGAATGTCGACCAACGGTTATAATGCTTCCAACAGTCATAACGCTTCACCATGGAAAAGTGCCATGGGGCGTTGTTCTGATATCCCGACGAAGTTCCAATTTTGCAAATCTTCCTTCTACAAAGTTCCCTCTGGGCCCTTCTGTAACTTTTCAATATTTGCTCTCTTCTTACTGAGTTTTCTAGCCTTCTTCCTGATGATCTTTGTCTCGGTATTCCCTTTTCCATTCTGATTCTTTTCTTTTTTTGGCATAGCAGCGTCGCACTGTTTCATAGGATTAAAGAGTAATACTACTTCTCTATTTGGGGTAGGTGCTCTAATTGTCCGTGAATCTTCTTGTGTTCTTCCAACTTCATGATCCAAGTTTCTGGTTCTAAGTATCTTCGATCTGTTCTCCTGTTCTGCAATAAAGTGTGCTATCCTCCTAGTCATGAAATCTTTTAATTCCTTCTTTTTATGTTCTAGGGCCTCCTCTTCTTTTCTTCTAGTCTGATCTTTCTCGATCCTGGTTTTTCCTAATAACATAGTAAATGGAGCGTTGTTCTCAATGAATCTAACAACCTCAAAATCTTCCTCTGTCGAAGCTCCATGACAAATCATAGATACCTGGGTGATTCTTCCACATAGGGTTACCATCTTTCCCCTGAATATTCCTATTCCTCCCAATGAAGGAGTCGTATCAGGCTTTCCTAAAGCTTCCCAAGTTCTTTCTGTCATGATATTTACCTGTGTTTCCTCATCCAGGACATAGTCTATGTTGAAGTCTTCTATTCATTCTTCTATGCATTCTTTTTCTTTGAATATCTCTAATAAGTTGATATCTCTGTGATTATTTAGGGTTTCTTTCATTTGCAGTAGTACAGTCTATGATTTTGTCTGGGGTTCTGCCATGGTCTCAGTTTCATGACCTTCCTTAAGGTTTTCTTGTCTGATATTCATTCTGTCAAGATTAGCAATCATTATAGGGAAATCTAAAACTTCATGGTGCATATATTTACAACAAAGACAACTAAGTCTTCTTCCTGGGCATTCCCTAGCAAGATGTCCCCGTCTTCTACAACTGTAACAAAGGGTTAATCCTCTTTTTTTCTTAAATGATCCCCAACCTTTCTTGTACTGTACACTAGGATCATAGTAGCTAACCTGTAAAAATTTCTTTCTAGGATCCTGCATCCATTTGTTAGTCCAAACATTCTTTCTATGCATAGGAATAACATATCTTTCATTATTTCTATCAGATTTACTCATATCAAACCTTCTCTCTTCTAAATGTACCCTAGTTTTCAGACTAGGACAACATTTATCAAACATACCTAGATCCATACTCTTGAAACAAAAATTTCCACTAATCTTACTTCCAGTAGAGCACAAAGCTTCCAGA
>SNQJ01S0059076.1:5959-16412 GCA_010110895.2 Picea sitchensis
AATCTAATTGAACTACAAAAGGAGGCATTGCTACTTGTTGATCATTTTTTCCTCATATGTGAAAAAGGATCGACACTAAGGGAAATTTTTGTGGGGATCAAGGAGCACTCTCCTTCATTTTATAGAGGCGGTACTCCTCTTTGTGAATGTTGCTCTTTGTTATTGATTTTTCTTGATAATGCATGAAATGAAAAAAGAATAAAAATTAAATCTCCACAAAATCATCAAATTTTAAGAAATAAAACAATGTTCTTAATACAATCAAATATTTATTCAACCACACATGGTTCCATGAGAAAGGACTAGCCATGTTTAATTTTGTTGAAAATAAAAGACAGTTGTACATGAAATATGTCCTCATAACTCAAATGCTCTTGTGTCTAGTATTTTATGATGAAAGTAACATAAAATAATCCAGGAAATCAAAGAGAGAAATAAACAGAAGGAAAAAAAAAAAGGACATTTCTTATACAAAATATTTGAAGCACTAAAACTTTGTATATCAAAAGGAAAAGGATTACATGCTCAAAACTCTACTTCAATTTTTAAAAGATACAAGTGATAAAAACTATATAATCCTTGATAGCTCTCTAGGTAAGTTGATCAAAATATGCAAGATCCCAATATGGATTGTTTTAACAATTTGAAACACTATTTCCTTATGCAATTGCAAAATTACAATGACTTGAATAAATGAGAAATTAAAAGCATTAACTCTATGAGCAAGGATGGGGCTCCCACGGACCATGAATAGTAAGGAAAACCTGAAAGAAGAAACAAAAGGGGAGTTCAATCAAATCTTGTTTTTATGGTTATTGCACTAATAAAAACAACATGGAAAAGACTAAACCAAAGGGAATTTAAGAAAGGGAAATTTTGAATGGATTTTCTTACAAAAATGAGGAAGCAAGGTTTTTTTATTCCATCCCTTATCTTCTAAATTAAATTCATTATATTATGTCTTTGATTCAAACTAAGGGAACCTATGGTATCCTAATTGTCCCAACCATTTTTCTTTTTGGTCATGAGGACTTAACAACAACATGATTCACCCATTCCTTCCTATATTCTCAAAGTGGACTCACTGTAATTTCTTTGTTCACCTTTACCACCAACACCTCCTTGAGTCCACATAGGATGTGAAGCTAAACTTTGCAAAATAAGTTGTTCTCATTGTTATCCAAAAAAAAAAATTATCAACCATTTCTTAATCTCAACCAAAAAATCAAGTAAGACTATCAAACTATGAATCAAAAAAAGCTTTATCTTAAACCATTTTAGCTTCAAACTCTTATTTCATATAGATCTCATTATCTCAAATAAGAGAAAGACCATATACTCTATTCATAACTTCAAGAACTTTTAAAAAAACCTAAGATATCTTATGCTCAAGTCCATCACAAGTAACAACCAATTGTTGCAATGTCTCAACCCTATTGTCCAAGAATCTCTACATTTTGTTAATATAATATCAAAAGGGAGATTAACCTTTTGTATTATGTGACAATTGATGCTCTTTATTTTTCCAACAAAAGTGTCTACATAATTTTCATTAAAAAAATCATCTTGTTTAAGTTTAATTTCTAGTTTTTCTTTAAGAAAAAAAATTTTACTTGCCAAAATAGAGGCACTATCAATGGCTTCCCAAAGATCAAGGAACAAAGCTATCTTATCCTCTATATTACTTGATACTATTCTTTTCACCCAAAATAGCAACTCCCACGTTGTTTTATCTCTACTGAAACTTTCTGGAAGGTCCCTTTAGATATCTTCAAGTGCATGGGTAGTGAGAAGTTCTATAAATAAGGGCTCGCAATTCAATGTGAGAGGTTATCTAGCTTATCTAATATTTTTCTCAATCCCTAAAGGTCCTATTCATGTTCATCTACAATGTGCTCCAACATATTAATGCAACCTTATGCATTCTAAAACCACTAGAAGCCTTTAGACCCTAACATCAAAAATTTATGTATTGTCTTTTCTCCTTTAATATTTACTCTTAACATCTAAAGTTTCTTAGTATGTTTATGTTCATAGTTGCAATAATGCATATTAACATAAATGTTTTCAAAATCAAACATCCCTTGCTACACCACATCACCTCCAAATGCTTTATTATTTCCTAATTGGGTAAATGTTTTCAAAAACAGACATCTCTTGCTACACCTCCTCACCTCCAAATGCTTTATTATTTCCTAATTGGGAGATCATCCATAAGGGGATCTAGTCGAGTCACTATCAATTTCCATATTTTTAACAATAATTTCCATATTTTTAACAATTTCAATTTGTTCCTCAACATTCCTTTGGATGATAGCTCTCACTTATTTTACTATGAACGTTTCCTCATAAGGTGCATATGGATAGCATGTTATTTCTCCCTCTTTTCCTGTTCAGGTTCTTCTCCACCATCACCATGAATTAAAAGTATCATTTACTAACGGTTCACTCTTCTTTCTAGGAGGCATTTCTAATTCTATTGTTTGTAAACCAAGTATTATTCCATGCGCCTTATGCATATGAGATGATCTATGCATCGGGGTATGAAATAGTGGGAGTGTGGGAGAATGGTTTGTAGAGCAAGGTGCACAAAGCTTCAACGAGCAACAATGCATAGATAAGGCTTTATGCACAAAGCTTGCATTATGCATGCATGTCAAGTGTATAGAAGGGAAAAATTGTAAAGGACGAGAATGAAAGTCTCCCATTCCACATAGGAACCCAATGTGTTGTGAAAACGCATGAAACAAATTGAAAAGGTCCTTCAAGTGAAAAAAAAAAAAACTCTACACTCTCTTTACATAGCTAGTTTTTCATTTTTCTTCATGTGACCAAAACTCTAAGAAATTTTTTAAGAACTCCAATCTTATCTGGTAAGAAACAAATGCAAGCATGAAACAAATTCAAAGATTCCTTCAAGTAAAAAAACTCTACGCTTTCTTTACTTAGTCAATTTTTCATTTTCTTTACTTAACCCGTTTTTCATTTTACTTTATATGACCAAAACTCTTTAAACTTTTCTAAGAACTCCAATATTAATTGGTAAGAAACATTAGGAAATTAAAACTTTTCTAAGAACTCCAATATTAATTGGTAAGAAACATTAGGAAATTATAATAAGGAAAAATGGATTTACATTGTGGTTTCAAGTGCCCCCGAGGTGTAGGGAAGTTGGTGATGGAGTGTATTGTTAAGGAACCAGTTCAAAACCTTGTCTTACCTTATGTGTCATGTATGGGATATTGTGGGCACACCTAGATGTTATAGTGATAGCATTCGGATAACACGACCTCGTGTCACGCGAGTACATACCTGACTAGTTGTTGATTCCGCTAGTCACAAAAAAAAAACTGTGTGGTTTCAAGCACAAGGACAATTGATGGGGTTATGATATGAAAAAGGAGGAAAGCGCATCAACATTTTTTTTCACTAATAATTTCATAGGATTTGAGTTGACATGAATAAAATTCATAAGATTTATTCAGTCATTTTGTAAGATTTCTATAATGCTATGAAAAAAGAAGGAAAGCACATCAACATTGTTTTTCACTCAAGTTCAACTCGACCTGGTTAAAGGATGAGAGCTTTCAGGATTTAGTTAAAGAATGTTGGAACCCTTATGACCCTTCCTTGATAGAAGTTGTTGGGGTTCAATTCCCAACCAATCGCAAACAAGTTAAGAAGGAAGCAATGAAGTGGGTACATAATAAAAGGGAAAAGGGATGAAGGGGCCTTAGTTGATACTGAAACTACCCTTCAGGAAATCTATGACTCATATTAGGAGAGATGCTCTTCTCCAGAAACAAAAGAGGCTTTGGTATCTTTGTTAAGGAAAAAAAGAAATCTATTGGAAGATCATGAAGAATTATGGTGTCATAAAAGTCATGCTACTTGGCTACAAAGTGAGGATGAAAACAAAAAATTCTTCCAAGCATATGCAAGAGGAAGGAAGATCTTGAACACTATATGGGTCGTTAAAGACACTTAAAGAAGAGTTATGTATTATTTTAATGATTTGGCCCATCTGGGAAAGTGTCATTTCCAAAACCTTTTCAAGGCTAACAATGGGGTTAATATAGCACATATAATCTGACTTGCCCTCTTTTTTATGTGCTTTGTAAATGATGAAGCAAACATGGCCCTCATGGGGGAAGTCTCAGAGGAAGAGTTTAAAGAAGTGATCCATAGTTTCTAGAAGAATAAGAGTCCAGATCCAGATGGGTGGACCATAGAATTCTTTATGGGGTTCTATGACCTAATTGGTAAAGATATTTTAGCAGTAGTTGAAGAATCTCGTAAAGAAGGTCATATGCATGCTCCCCTAAATTCTACCTTCATAGCTTTGATTCCAAAGTCCGATTCTCCACAGTCTTTAGATGATTTCACACCTATCTCTCTATGTAATTGCATCTATAAAATGGTGGCAAAGGTGATTGCCATGAGAATCAAGGGGGTGCTTTTTGATTTGGTTTCTATAGAATAGTTTGGGTTTCTGGAGGTTCACCAAATTCATGAGGTCATTGGGGTGGCATAGGAAGGTTTACACTCCATAAAAACTAGGAAAGAAAATGGGTTGTCCTAAAAATAGATCTGTCCAAAGCCTATGATTGTGTGAACTAGCTCTGTGTCTGTCTCCTTTTGACACATATGGCTTTTGATGTGGCTTTTATTAAATGGGTGATGTGTTGCATATAGATAGAATCTTTTGCAGTCATGATCAACAGATATGCTTCCCCTTTCTTCCAAGCAGAGTGTGGCCTCCGTCAAGGATTCCCTTTATCGCCATTACTATTCTCCTAGTTGCGAAGGAGCTCAGACGAGTACAGGAAGTCGCCAAATTAAATAAATAATCCTGATGAATCTCCATTTCCCCCATTCTTTGGATTACACTTATATTGTTTGTAGATGTCATGTAGATCTCCTGTAGTAGTCTCCAAGGATATGCGGAAAATTTGCATTCTATTCTGGACCTTTTCAACAAAGAAACTAGAATGTAAATCAATAAAAGGAAGTCCACATTATCATTTCATAATCTGGAAGTTGAGGAGATAGATGTATATCGGAACTTTTTTTCCTTTTGAAATTAATGGATTTGATGAAGGTCTCAAGTATCTGGGATTTCACTTAAAGACAAATTGTTACAAAAAAGAAGATTTAATGTGGATGTTAGCAAAGCTAGAAAAGAGATTATCTAGTTGGAGTTTCAGGTGGCTCTCTCGTGCAGGACACCTGATACTGGTCAAATCAGTATTGGAAGAAATCTCGTATATTGTATGTCACTAGCCTGTATCCCCAAAGGGATCCTTGAAAATATTATAAATTTATGCTTCAAGTTCCTCTGGGCTCGATCACAAGAAAAACTAGTCCTTCCTTGGGTGAAATGGTCCTCGCTAGCAATTCCAAAATCTCTAGGAGGGTGGGGACTAAAGAATATTTTTATGTTTGAAAGAGATTTGGTTGCAAAGTCTTGCTGGAGACTAATTGCTTCAGACAACCTCTGGACCCAAGTGGTCATCCACAAATATGTCAGCCCAGATTCTCTTAGGATTGGATAAGAAACCACATGAAGAAAAATATGGTGTCTTCAATTATCTGGGAAGCAGTCATAACCTATTTTGATGTGGTGGGTGATGGCCTAACTTGGAGAATTGGTAATGGAAATAAGGTACGTCTAGGTCCAGACCCATGGTCGACTAGTGGGGGTGCTCACAATCTCCATACAAACTTGCTACAAAGCCTTCACACTTGGGGGTATTTTTTCCTAAATCAGATAGTGGACCCTATTTTATCGTATATATGGTCACAAGAATGGAAGGATATCACTCAGTTGGGTCTGGAGGAAATTTACGAGATTCCTTGGGAAAACTATATAATGGCCTTAAAGATGGTCTGCATTTGTCTCCTAGACAGAGAGGATGAATTAATATGGTCACATGACTCTCATGAAGTATACACTCCAAAACTGGGATATATTCGAATCAATATTGATATGTATCTCAGGGAACCAGCTTGGTGTGGAAAGGCTTATGGAAAGTCAAATGCCCACTCAAATCTAGAATTTTTATGTGGTGTCTGATAGTCAAAAAAGTTCCCACTTGGGATATTATGAAAAATAGATCCATTAAAGACTCAGGTTGGTGTCCATTGTGTAAAGCGAGGAAACATCAATCCACCTTTTTTTTATGCTCGTACAACAAGCTTGTCTAGAAAGAGTTTTTTACCTCGTTGGGCCAAGGTTGTTCTTGTCAAGGTCGATATGTGGAAGATGCCTAGAAAGAGTGGGTCCCCAATGCCTCTACATGTAGTTTCAGGGATCCTCCCCTTCTTATATGTTGGGGTACCTGGATGGCTAGAAATTTTGCAATCTTCCATGAAAAATACATCCCTCTAGAAGTCATTGCAGCTCAAGGGCTCATCATCCTAGCTCATTTTCCCCATGAAAAAGGGAGGGCCCCTATTCGGCCAGTTCAAGTGGAAGTAGTGGACCACTCTATACCTTGGGATTTTTTTTACGGTTCCGCTCAGAACAACAATTAGTCTTGTGGTGGAGGGGTTATATTTTATCTATCCAACCAAGTATCCTACAAATAAAAAATGAGTTTGGGCCCAGGTAAAAATAATTACACAAAACTGATGTCCATCAATGATCTAGGTGGATATTGATGGCCACCCACCTGTTCCAAATTCCACTTGGCTCATATTCACAATTTTTAGTTTAACACGTCTCTCTGTGATGGTGACATCTCTTTGTAATTGTGGGTTTTGCACTTCCGAGGCTGTCTTGAAGCCCTACACAACATCTAGGTGGATATTGGTGGATGCCCACCTATTCCAACTGGCTTATTTTGGTAGTTTTCATGTCAGTACATCTTTTTATACTTTCGGGGCCGTTTTGAGGCCCTAAACAATGTTTTCTGGGCTTGCCACAATCAAATTGTTGACATGGTCAAAGTTTGACATCATAATGTGTAGTTCTCAAAAATTCCTTTCCAATGGGCTATCACGTGCCTAAAACGAAGATCGTATGCAAAAGTTACGACCCCGGGAAGTTGATGTACTAACTTACCCCAACGGGGCCCACATGAATTTTGGCGCTTCGTCTCCTAGGGTTAGGTTTTTTAATGTCTAGGGTTTTGGCATTCATGTTTATTGTAAAAAGGCCTTTAGAGTCTCATGGTACTCGTATTCTTGTGAATGAGCGTAGCCATCACATCTCTTCTTAGAGATAAGCTACCACCATTCTAGCAAGTCCATTCACTATGTATTTTTACAGTCTCTGTACATTTTTTTCATTAATAGAAATCATGTATTGTTGTATTTCTCTGTTTCTGTTAATATTTGTGTGTATTTCATTGTAATATCTCTTCTTTCATTTCGTTCCGAAAATAATCTGGATTAGTGGTATCGGAGCAAGTTGCTCTTGATCGTTTTTCAGTGCATGTCCCCAACGAGGTTCGAGTATAGCAAATTGGGTCTCAAGCTTGTCTCTCTTGAGGAGAATCTCTCTCGCACACCCAAGAAACCCTCCATGGCGAAAGAAAATAAAAACAATGAAGAAGAAGATTTTATTAACATGTTGTTTGAGCAAGCTCTCGCGCGACAAAGGGATGAAATGGTGGAGAATTTTTCCCACATCCTTCAACACCTACCGATAGCAAAAAGCGCATATTAATCAAGCGACCACTTTGAAGGAACTTCTCTCTTCAAGGTACAAGTTAATTTTGATATTCTCATATTTGAAGGTCAGATAAATGCAGATTCCCTAGAAAAAAAATGGTTAAATCTGCTAGAAGGTTATTTCTTTGTTCACAATTTTTCCGACAAGGAAAAGATCACCTTCACACTCCTTAAGGCTCTCCCCCATGTCAAACATTAGTGGGAAACTTATTGGGAGCAAAGTTCCACAGAGGAATATGGAATATATGGGGTCGATCCCACTTGGGATTTTTTTGTGGATGCGATCAAGGAACAGTATTACCATGTTGATAACTATGAAGACCAGTACATTATATGGACCACACTACGGAAAGAGAGGGGCCAAACGGTGTCAAAGTTCACAAATACTTTCCATACCTTGTGCACCAAGATGGGTATCAAAGACTCTCAGCGACATCTGGTTCTGAAATATCATGGGGCTCTGCATAGGTACATCCAAACCGAAATGGATTTCCTAAACATCTCATCACTAGGAGTTTCCGATCGATATGTTATCAAAATCAAGTAGAAAATTAGGCACTAAAACAAATGGGATTTTGGGTCTGCAAATCCGTAACAACCAAAGCATAATAAAGACAACCCTGACCAACAACCTCCTGAAAACCAGTCCAAGACATAGGAAAAGAAGGGTAAGGAAAATATGAAGAATGACATTAGGAAGTGGTGTGACTTCCACAAAATCCCTTGGCACAACACTGATGAATGTCGCTCAAAACAGTCATTGGTGGTTGAGAACAAAGACAAGGATTTGAAACCTGATTCGGAATCTGATCTAGAAAATAATGAAAAAAGGTATCTCATCGACGCAGACCCCACTACTACTGTCACAACCGCAACCATTCAACCGGAAGAACCAACAGATCTTGAAGAGGGGGAGTGCCTCTTCCATTCACAGATGTGGGTGAAAGGGACCCCATTCATTTCATTGTTGATAGTGGAAGCCAGAAGAACCTCATCTCAGCTGAGGTCGTCAAACAATTGGGGTTGTCGACAACACCACACCCGTAGCCTTACAAGATTGGGTGGATTCTCCAGGGAAGAGATCTTTGTGTCAGTCAGCAGTGTCGCATGTCCTATGGCATCCAGCCCTTCAAGGATGAGGTAGTGTGTGATGTTTCCCCTCTTGATGTCTGTGATGTTGTTTTGGGCCAACCTTGAATCTTGACCCCATAGTATCATTATTACTCTGGGGGGTCATCTCTATAAGATACCAGAGGTAGTTCCAACAATTGTTCCACCAAAATAGTGTCGCAAGGTAATCTCTCATACTGCTAAATTCATCCTCTTCAGAATCTTTTCAAAGGATGAATAGAAGGCCACTACAACCACTGCAGCCTCATCAACTTCTATCCAACAGAAGCGGATTTTAGAAGGGGAAGAAGATATTGCTTCTTCACCTATGATGGTGCCTACACAATGCCCCATCAAGCCAAGATACAACAAGTTTTTGGAACATATTCAACCCCGCCACCAACAGGTTCGTGACAACCTTCCCCTGGACCAAGCAACGCAACTTCTCCAGCAAGGCAAGCAACTCACCAAGATTCAGATTCAACAAATGATTTCCCCTCTTCCTCTGGAACTCAATGCAATGGATACCATTGCTTCATAATGGGGGAGGACTGATCCAGGTGGATATTGGTGGCCACCCACCTGTTCCAAATTCTACTTGGATCATCTTGATAATTTTTAGTTCATCGTGTTTCTCTGTAATGGTGACATCTCTTTGTAATTGTGGGTTTTGCACTTATGGGGCTATTTTGAATCCCTACACAACATCCAGGTGGATATTGGTGGTTGCCCACCTATTCCAACTGGCTTATTTTGGAAGTTTTCATGTCAGTACATCTTTTTGTACTTTCGGGGTTGTTTTGAGGCCCTAAACAACGTTTTTTTGGGATTTCCACAGTCCAACTGTTGACAAAGACAAAGGTTGATGGCATAGAGTGTAGTTCTCGAAAATACCTTTCCAATGGGCTATCACATGCCTAAAACTGAGATCATATGCAAAAGTTACGATCTCGGGGAGTTGATGTACTAACTTACCCCAACGGAGCCCACATGACTTTTGGCGCTTCATCTCCTAGGGTTAGGTTTTTGGATGTTTAGGGTTTTGGCATTCATGTTTATTGTAAAAAGGCCTTCAAAGCCTCATGGTACTCATCTTCTTGTGAATGAGCGTAGCCGTCACATCTCTTCTCAGAGATAAGTTGCCACCATTCTAGGGAGTTCATTCTCTCTGTATTTTTACAATCTTTGTACATTTCTTTCATTAATATAAATCATGTATTGTTGTATTTCTTTGTTTTTGGTAATATTTGTGTGTATTTCATTGTAATATCTCTGCTTTCATTTCGTTCTGAAAATAATCCAGATCACTCAAACTGCTCTTGCTCTTTGCAAAGGAAAAGCATGTAACCTCTATTCAGATTTTTGGAGACTCCCTCAATGTTATAAATTGGGTCTGGAAAACTAAACAGTGTCACAATATCTATATCCTTCCCATACTTGAAGAATTCCTAAGACTTGTGGATTCATTTAAGACTCTTTTTGCTCATCATGTCTATAGGGAAAGGAATATGGATGCAAACTAGCTCTTTAGAGAGGGCATACAGATGGGCTACGGGTAATGGTTGATCATTGAAGACAATAGGGGAACCATTTACGAATATTACCACATGCCTTTTATAGAGGAACAACGCCACTTATCAATTTCAGTCTCATCTTGATTTTCCAT
>SNQJ01S0059077.1:23769-35599 GCA_010110895.2 Picea sitchensis
TAGAAGTGGACCCAACCCTAAAATAAGGAAAGTGGGGCCAAGTGACCTAGAAGATGTTTTTAAGGAAGCTACTTGGAGATTATAAATAAGAGGCAAGGCTCTCTCATTTGAAATACACTTGAGCATATTGAATATCTATAGGTATCTGAGGTATACAAATGATATCTAAGCTGAAATTATGAGGAAAGTGAAGAAAAGAAGGCCGAAATGCAAGGAAGGATAAATTCTTTTGATGGTGCTTTCTAAGGTTGATTACAGGTTGATGCATGATTGATGCATGGTTCATATTTATTGGTACAGGTTTATAGCGGTATATCTCACAGTGATAGTGTGACAATGGTTCCATCATTCTACTTCTACTTCAAGGTGGCAGGACAGGGCAAGGACGGGTGGTTGTAGCCACTTTTCGGTTGTAGCCGGAGAACATTGGGGGTTGTAGCCTCCTTCTAGTTGTAGCTAGAGATTTTGGGAGTTGGAGCTTCCCTCAGGTTGTAGCCTGAGAAACTAGGGGGTTGGAGCCTCCTTCCAGTTGCAGCTGGAAAACAAAGGAAGTCAGTGCTTCCAATGAATGTAATTCTTCAAGACATATAAGAAAAAGCATTCTGTGGTTTTCTCCCGATTTGGGTTTCCATGTAAAACACTGGTGTACTGTGTATGTGTGTGATTGTTTATTTATTACTTCTCACTATTGGATAATAATTCTACATTGATATAACATTTGAAGAAAAAGGATTATAATTATGTTATTACTGATTCACCCCCCCTCTCAGTAATCCAACAGGTTAGTCCTCGATACTTCGACTTATTAATGACAATCCTTACGGTTGCTTCATGATGGTGTTTTAGTATTAAACCTTTGGTGTTGCATAATTGGAAAGAAGTACATGGATGGTCGAAACAGGAAACAATGACTAAGAATTGGAGATTTCGTGAACTCGTCAACACGAGGACTCAAAATAGGGTTACAAGGTCTCCCCAAAAGATGTGAGGCCTCGACGGTCAAATTGTATCGCTCGAAAAATTTGAATGCATAATCTATAACATGGAAGAGGGGACGATGCCAGAATCCCTTAGTCAATTTGTATATTGTGGAGGGCCAGATGCCAACTATTTCATACCAATGTGTTCAGTTGTCACTAGTAAGAGCATAACTAATGTATATTAGGAAGGACAAGAAGTTAGTGGGGATGGAAGGCAACGATAGATACTTTGAAACATTTTTGAACCATGGTAGAGTGAAGCTTTCGATTTCGAGGAGTCCACGATGGAATTGTAGATCACAAAAAAATTTAGTGCAAGATGTATATCACGGAACAAGAAGCAACAGAGTTCGAAAGTTCCAACCCGACAAACACGGGCATAAAATTGGCTAAGTATGGAAAGGAACAACGGTCGGTCAGATTCGTCATGTGAGCATATAGTTAGAGATGAAGATATGCCAGCCCGCCAATGCTAGAACTTGTGATCATAGAAAGGTGACTAAGTTTATAACTAGAAAGCGATAATACATGGGAAGAAGAAAAGAGAAAAAGGGCTAAGGACTCTGTGGTGGAATTGTAGATCATGGAAATTTTGAGTGCAAGATGTATATCATGGAACAAGAAGAAACAAAGTTTGAAAGGGCCAACCCGACAACCGCGAGCATAAAATTGGCTAAGTATGGAAAGGAACAATCGTCGATCGAATTCGTCATGTGAGGATATAGATGGAAATGAAGATATGTGAGCCCGCCAATTCTGGAACCCTCGATCATAGAAATGCGACTAAGTATATAACTAGAAAGAGATAATACACGTGAAGAAGACAAGGGAAAAATGGATAAGTATCTCACAGAAGAACATCTACTGTTCATTTATTAATGCCAATCCTTTTGAACCCCTGGTGAGTTCTCACTAGTAAAATAATAAATTGCAGATCACAGAAGTTATTTGGGTGCAATATGTATATGACAGAACAGGGGACATAAGTGTTGGATACTGCAAAACTGGGACCCGGTGATCAGACAATTGGCTAAGTATTGAAAGGGACCGCGGTCAGTCGGGCTCATGGTGTGAAGATATAGATAAATACTTGCCAATTTGTGAATCCAAGAGGTCGTGATCATATAGATGCGACTAAATATAAAATCACAAAAGGATAATAGAGGGGGAGAAAAGAGGAAAAAATAAGAGAAAGTGTTTATATTTATTCCAATAGTATTCATATTAATATATATTAATAGATTATTTCTGGTCCAAATGCAGATCATCTTCCAATTTGCAGGATTCTGTTTGGTTTGCAAATTTCATTGAAATCCATAAGAAACATCTATAGTTTGTTTATTAATGCCAATCCTTTCGAACTCCTGGTGAGTTCTCACTAGTAAAAGCATAAATTGCAGATCACAGAAGTTCTTTGGGTGCAATATGTATATGATGGAACAGGGGACATAAGTGTTGGATACCGCAAACCTGGGACCCGATGATCAGATAATTGGCTAAGTATTGAAAGGGACCACGGTCGGTCGGGCTGATGGTGTGAAGACATAGATAAAGAGTTGCCAATTTGCAAATCCATGAGGTCGTGATCATATAGATGCGATTAAATATAAAACCACAAAGGGACAATAGAGGGGGGGGAAGAAGAAAAATTAAGAGCTTTTATACATTCTAGTGGAGAAATTGTATATTGCGAAACTCTAGGCACTGTTTGCAAATCACAGAAGATTCAAAACACAATTTTGAGGCTGTCAATCCAGGAACCCACAATTGAAAAAGTGTCCAAGTACAGGGAAATGTTGGTCGGGACTTGTTTTCCCTAATATATTGAAATTTGTAATAGCTTTTCCATTACCTGGCAAGATATTCTTTGCATGTTTCTGGACAAGTTCTATAGGGATGGTTGGTTTTAGAGAATTTTGCTTATTAATGATGATTTTTACAGTTGTTGCATGATGTTGTTTTAGTATTAAACCTTTGGTGTTTCATATCTGGAAAGAAGTATGAGGGTGAGAAGAACAAGAAACATTGACTAGGAGTTGGATATTTCGTGAACCCGCCAAAGCGAGGATCCAAAATAGGGTGAAAAGGTCTCCCCAAAAGACACGAGGCCCCGATGGCCAAATTGTATAGCTCGAAACATTTGAATGCATAATGTGTAACATGGAAGAGGGGATGATGTCGGAGTCTGGTAGTCAATTTGTATATGGTGGAGGACCGGGTGCCAATTCTTTTGTACCAGTGTGTTCATTTGTCACTAGTAAGAGCATAGTTAATGTATATTAGGAAGGATGCAGAGTTAGTGGGGATGGAAGGCAATGACATATAATTTGAGCAAAGTTAATGTATTCGAGGAGACTGTGGTGGAATTGTAGATCACGAAAGTTTTGAGTGCAGTATGTATATCACAGAACAATAAGCAATCAAGTTCGTAAGTGCCAACCTGACAACCACAACTATAAAATTGGCTAAGTATGGAAAGGAACAACGGTCTGTCGGATTTGTCATGTGAAGATATAGATGGAGATGAAGATATGTCATCCCACCAACCCTGGAACTGGATATCATAGAAAGGCGACTAAGTATATAACCATAAATTTATAATGGATAGGAAGAAGAAAAGGCGAGTTCTTATGCGCCAACCCGGAAACCTCGGCCATAAAATTGACTAAGTATGAAAAGAAACAACGGTCGGTCGGATTCGTCATGTGAGGATATAGATGGAGATGAAGATATGTCAACCCACCAACCCTACAACCCACGATCATAGAAATACGACTAAGTATATAACCAAAAAGCGATAATGGACAGGAAGAAGAAAAGGGAAAAGGGCTAAGTATCCAACAATAGAAAATCCATTTTTCGTTTATTAATGCCAATGTTTTCGAACCCCTACTGGGTTCTCACTAGTAAAATCATAAATTTTAGATCACGGGAGTTCTTTAGCTGCAATATGTATATGACGGAACATGGGACGTAGGTGTTGGATACCGTGAACCCGGGACCTGGTGGCCAGATAATTGGCTAAGTATTGACCAAGAGAAAGTTTTTATATTTATTTGAATAGTATTCATATTAATATATATTAATCGATTATTTTTGTTTCAAATGCAAATCATCTCCCACTTTGCAAGAAGTTGTTTGGTTCACAAATTTCATTGAAACCATGGAAGTTTTGAGTGCAAGATGTATATAACGCAACAAGAAGCAACAGAGTTTGAAAGCTCTGACCCAACAACCGCGACCATAAAATTGGTTATGGAAAGGAACAACATTTGATCGGATTCGTCATGTGAGGATATAGATGGATATGAAGATATGTCAGCCCGTCAACTCTGGAACTCGCAATCATAGAAAGGCGACTAAGTATATAACCAGAAAGAGATAACAGGTGAGAAGAAGAAAAAGGGAAAAGGGCTACGTATCTCACAGAATAAAATCTATTGTTCCTTTATTAATGCCAATATTTTTTAACCCTTGGTGAGTTCTCACTAGTTAAAGAATAAATTGTAGATCACATAAGTTTTTTGGCTGCAAGATTTATATTACAGAACAAGGGACATAGGTGTTGGATACCACAAACCCGGGACCCGGTGGCCATATAATTGGCTAAGTTTTGGTCAAGAGAAAGTTTTTATATTTATTCCAATAGTACTCATATTAATATATATGCACAGATATTATCAAATAGAAGAAGTTGCAATATATCCAAGATATTGAACAAGAACATGGCGTCAACACTTGAGTTTCCTTGTTGTAAAAGTCATTAATTAATTCTATTTATGAGACCCGAAGAATGAAAGTAGGATGGGTCCTCCAATTTATTTCTTTAAGTATAGGGCGGGCACCACATAAGTATGGCCTATGAAAAATTATTCTTCTATGTAAAATGTAAGGAACGAACAGAGTAGCCTTTATTTAAATTGAAGTACCGGGCAACATAAAGAAAAGCTTGTCATCCATGTTTAACGACACACAGAAAAAATGTACAAAATAAAATGGAAAGCAATACCAGAGATTAGAAAACACCATAAAAAAATAAAACCAAAAATATTCTATATTCAAATAAGATGGGTTACAAAATACAACTGAGATTATTTTCCACAATGACTATGATTTGGCCCGCCGCTGACCAATAAAAAATATGTACACTAATGAAGCTTATTGACATTCTTCTTGAAGATCAAATGCTTGATTCTTAAAAAACAACGAGTTGAACATCAATTCCGGGTCTTTGACTTAATTGGTGTTGCCAACTATATCTATCCCATTTTTTTGAATAACTTGTCTCTTCTAGATATGGCTTGCTTGCATTGGATGGTTATTCAACATTCCATTCTTTTTTAAGTATTAATTTCCCTTTGTTGTCAAAAACTTGGGGTTTAAGGTGCCTTCCTTGTAATGTTCCTGACCATTGACATTCGAGACAACTTAGAAATGTGATTCAGGCCCAATTCAAAGTCGAGGGAGTCATTTTATGTGACATCAGTTATGGGGGAAACAAATCCTGTTAGGCAACAAAAGTCGAAATAAAAAAAAAAATCAAGTATGTTGTGACTGCTATTCTCCATGTATTCGATCATTTGTTCGGTTGAAAAGCCTTCCTGAAGATTTGTATGTTGAACTTCTTTGTTTTATTACAGTAAATTGGAAGGACTGTCCAAGCCAGCTGCAAAATGTTCTTTTGTTGAAGTACATGACTTTTTCTGGGAGCACAGGTTTGACAAGTGTATCAAATGTTGCAGATCGCATCAGAATATATATTTCATCGTAGGGGTGGCAGAAATGGTGGCCCACGGAAAATTATGGAATGTTCGAAAGTGACGCCAAATATTACTCCATTATCGAATACACTCAGTAGGAAATTATAAAACTAGATACCAATGAACATGAGAAAATGTATGGGCGTTTGAATCAATATTCTGAAATTACAAAACATTTTATGCCAAAGTTATAACATAATTGACAGATAACTAGTTTCTATGTCAAATAGTGTTGAGCGACCTCTAGATGCAACAAGAGACTCAACATACAATCAACTTTCGATCCAAGTAGTTTCACCTTCAGGCATCCACATAGGCGGTGACCCTAGGCTCCAAATAGCTCCGGCCTCAGACATTGACATTGGCAGTGGCAATGGGAACAGTGCTATTGACTGCACTATGACAATGCAGTGAACAAGCAGGGTTTTCATTGTCAAAGTACTTAAACTGCAGTATTGTCAGACCTACAAAGAACATCGACTTTAGTGTTTCTTTCTCACGAAATCTACAATGTTGGTTTGAGTCCAGAAATCTTTGGACATTGGGTGTCCTGTGTGATAATGACCTTGACATTAGGCACATGGCAGACATCTATTATCTGTCATTACAATGTTAATGCAATTGCCATAGTGGATGATGAGTCAATTGCATTGGCACAAACAATATTAATTGTGTGATTACTTAACATCCTTGAAGGACGTGAATCCCAAACAATGCCTAAATTTTGTTGAAGAGGCGTATGTTCAAAACAATACATTGTTCTATATTTAAAAAAAAACAGAAAATGATTTTTTTTTTTTTTTATCAAATATCACATAAACTTCAATAGAAGAAATGCATTTTCCCCATCCAACGCAAGGCAAATAGTAGGAAGATTGACATTAGGTTGAAATAGATCTAGAAACACACCACTACATTAATGTCTCTTCTAAAGAATGAAATAAGATGATTACATGAAGGTGGTAGTAAAAGGTGATCTTCAAAGACCAAATCATTACCTGAACATGTGAAACCTCTTGCAGAAGGTGGTAGTATAAAGTAATTCTCAGAAAATGTTGCAAAGTCCATAATCTAGTTATATGCGTAGTAGTAAAATAAAAAATGTGCAGTAGCGATAGACAGTTGATTGTATGTAGATTATGTAACTACATCCAGAGGACAGTGAATTTTTTTTTACAAAGAACATGGCTTTCTGTCAAGTCTGTTACCACACCCAGAAGTAGCTCAACAAACTTTGAAATAGACACTTCTATAATTTTAGTATGTCGTTTTATCCACCCATACAGTTTCTCCTACCCATTTCTGGGTACATTCACGAATGGAGTAATATTTCACGTTGTTTCCAAATATTATAGACCATTTTGCAAGCCACGGTAAGTGCAACTCCTCTGACAAAGACAAATTCTTGTGTTCTCTACATAATTTGATACACTTGCCAAATCTGTGTTGTTGGAAGAAATTATATACTTCAACAAAGGAGCATTTTGCAAGTGACCTAAAAATCCCTTCCAACTCGCAGCAAGAAAACAAAGAAGATCAACAAACAAATCTCCAGGTAGGCTTTTCAACCAACCAAATCATCGAATATAGGGAGAACACCAACCAAAAGATACTTGATTTTTTTTTCCCCTCTCTGAGTTTTTATGGGATAACAGAGTTTTTTTTTTATCAAAGCTCACACCAAATAAAACCATTCTCTCTTCTTTCATTTGGGCCTCAATGCCATCTCTAAGTTGTCTTACATATCCATGACCAGGAACATTAGAACGAAGGCACCCTAAGGGCCAACTCTTTGATGATAGAGAGAAATGACAATAAGTATATAAAAGCAACGCTGGAGGATGACAATATGATCTTCCGTAGATTTTGGTTTAATTCGCCTTAATGGAAGATTCCCTCTATCTTTTCTCTTATTAATGTCAATATTTTCAAATATGTGCATTGAATAGAGACTAATAACATGTAATAACATTCTCATATCTGAGGAGATTCTCAAATCTGACAACATCTATCATATGCACAGTATTAAAGAGGGACATGACGTCAAGGCCTTTGTGGATGACACATTCGTGGATGGCAGCGAGGTATTACAACATTGCACTCTTACTATGATGAAGCCTTTAAAAAACTAAAAGAGTCAATTTTTTGTTTTGCAAATTTAAAATGCAAGAATTTTTTTTTATCAGGTCCCATAATATTCGCATATAACAGTGCAATGTCTATGCATTTTAATGGGAGATGTCCTCTAGCTTTCTGCTCATTAAAGCCAATCTTTTCGAACCTGTCTGGTTGGTTGTCACTTTTGAAATCATAATTAATGTCCATTGGGAAGGGCAAAAGGTAACGGAAATGGAGGGGAGCGACAAAATGCTTTTAAAATTTTCTGAACCCGGGAACGTGTGAACCCGCGAAACTTTGAAAACTCAACTAAGTATGGAAAGACATTACGGATAGACAGACTCATCGTAGGCAGAGGTAGGGTTGCGAGTTCGAGGAGTGTGGGGTTGAATTGTAGAACATGAAAGTTCTAGGTGCAAGATGTATACACCGAACATGAGTTACCATAGTTCGATAACACCTATCCACGAAGACGCGTTCATAAAATTGGCTAAGTATGCAACCGAACAATAGTCAGTCAGAATCGTGATGTGAAGATATAGATGGAGATAACGATTTGTCAGTTCGCCACATCAGGAACCCGCAAGAACAGAAGCATGAAAAATTATATAACCAGAAATGCATAATAGAGCGAAAGAAAAAAAGGTAAAAAACGAGAAAATTTACAAGAGGGAAAAAAAGCGAGAGAATAACTATATCGCTCAGACATCAACACTTACTTTCATAACTATGAAACCATAGTAAGACATAAACCATGGAAAAAACATCGCAATTTACATCGACTGCAAAATTTTGCATGTTATTTTATATTAATAGTATTTTATGGGGAGCCAACTGCAAAACAATGTAACAACAGATCCAACTGCAGATGCAACACCCCAACATTGCAAATCTTAGGCAAACAAGATCAAGCAACAAATAACAACCCTGTTAAGAAGCACCAAAAGGCCCAACCACAACCGCATGACCCAAACCCTGCAAAGTGGAATCAAACAACAATAAGCAACATCTAGTGAACAAAGAAGAAAGCACCAACCAGTCAACCAGGAATGTCGTAGTTCCAATCGCGGTTGCAGAACCCAAAACATGCAAACTGCAACAAGACCAACATGCAAACAAGAACAACAACAACAGGAAAATAAGAAATCAGTGGAGATGCAAGAAACAAGCATGAACCTGTGAACCAACAATGTTGCTGAAGTACAATATTGCCGAAATTGACTGCAGAGAACATTGCATATAAAAAAAACCGGAAGAAAATGTATTGTAATAGGTTTGCTAAGTAAACATTTAACGTTGTGAAGCCTATTAGATAAACATTTAAATCTACTAGAAATGTTCTATAAACATTTAAGAAAGAATGCAGTGTGGCAGGTTTCTTATGTACCAAAAAAACATTTATTATAATTTATTATAAAATAAAATTAGTAACAATAGTTAACAATAGTTCGAACAGTAGAGAATATATTCGAAGGACAAACTTTGGATATGCTAGCATATCAAACATTTGGATAAATTTAGCTAGCAACAAATGCTAACACAAACATTTGAACTAATGCTAGCATTAATCCAACTTCAAGCAATGCATAAGAAAAATATATGATTCAAAAAGAGTGTATATGATCAAAAAGTTTGGATACGCTAACATATAAAACATTTGGAATAGCGAAGATGACAATAAGACCTCCAATCTGTTATCCAATCAAATCATTACATATATGGTACTTTTTATTATATAAAAATCAATGTTTTTAGTTCCCTAGTTCCAACAATAGATATTATGCAAATATTTGTGGCTAAAGGACAAATTAATATAAAGTCAACTAATTATGATTTTAAATGTATCACTATCTCTATAATTGTAATCTAAATTAGAATAATGCTTCAAATTTACAAAGATGTTTAAAGTTTATATATGTAAAGTTTAATTTTAAAAAGATATTAAAAATGTATATATATGTATTTTTTCAATTTTGTTTTTCTTTTTCTAATAGAATATTTATGGATATTAAAGTTTCAGTATTGTGTTAAATATATTCATGTAATTATTAAAACAAATTAAATTAGTATTTTCATTGACCTTCAATTTTATTGAAATAAGATTTAAAATGTATCTTTATCTCTATAATTTATCATTATAATTTAAAATATTTTTTATATTTTTTTAATATATATTATTACCTCTTACAATTTTAGGTTTCCTATAAATTAGAGGAAAACTTCTACTTGTTCCACATACTAATATTTACACTAGAATCATTTCTGAAGCTCGTGTAACTTAGGTTTAAAACCATTGTGTCCTTTTTCTTAAAAATAACTAAGCGGTAAAGGAATTTATGGTAATTTTTGACGATATTTATAGAAATTATTTTGGTTCGATGAAATTTTTTGGTGCGAGATGTATCCATGGCACAATCAAGAGTGTTTTAAATTATCGAATTAAGTTATATAATTTTAATATATTTAAAATTAAATTTCAACAAATTTAATTTGCGAGTTTTTTCAAATTGTTGAATCATGTTATAAAATTTTAACCTATTTATAAAAACTCAACAAATCTAAATTACCAAATTAACAAATCCAGATTAGCAATGAAGTCTAAAATTTATTAATTGACGAGATCAAAATTTTAATACGATCAAAGAAATAAACGAAAACTCTTCACATCAAAAATAAAAATCCATTTTAATGGAATACAAATATATAGAACAGCAAAACAGACAAACCAAAGCAAAACACGAAACAGGTTACGCCGCCCGAGGGCGGAGGGCCTGCTCTGTCACGGCCGTAGACAAAAACAGGTGTGGAAGTTGACAGAAGAAAACAAAGCGTCTACTAATCAATGAGTAGAGAAAGTGGAGTTGAACTTGAGAACAGAATTCTGGCTAGAGAGGGATTCCGTGGTAACAACGGCATAACCGCGAGCAAATCTGAAGTTGCCCGTTCCTCCAATTACGGCATACTCGCGCTGCGGCTGATCGAATCTGTCCGTTCCGTGGAACTCCAGGGTGCTTCCGCTATTCTCCATATCCTGGAAGATTACCGTGAAAACCATTAAAAAATCATGCCCAGTAACAAGGTTTGTATTCACGTACGTTCCTTGCGCTCGACCTACAATATTCCAGCACCAAATTCTTTAATATGACCCAATTGACAGGAATGACATTTTAATGTGTGTCGAAAAGCAAGAATGGTGTACAAAGGATACTACCATGCCCAATATCTCATGAATATAATATTACATAAAAATAATGTTGGTGTGGTTAATAAGGCCATTAGAAACAATTGTATCATTCCATGAATATATGTTTCAGAACAATAATGCTAACTTAATAAATAAGGTCCCTAAGCACAAGTATTCATGAATCAAAATTACAAGAAACTAACATGGACCAAGTAAATAAAGTTTCTATAAAAAAAAACTCGTTTTATGAATTCATATTATAGAATAATATCAATGGTGTGACAAATAAGGCTACTTGAATTAATAATTTATGAATTCCTATGAATTAATAATTTATGAATTCCTATATCAAAGAAATGAGAAAAAAGGCCACTTGTAAATAAGAAAAGTAGAAACCATAATACCTTGTATTTTTATGGAAAAAATCATAATTCCTATAACGCCACTTGTAAATAAGAAAAGTAGAAACCATAATACTTTGTATTTTTATGGAAAAAATCAATTCGCTTGTAAGGATGTTATGTTCATGCCTCACAAAATTCTCCACTTGTCATCTAGTCGTTATTCTTAGAGTGAACAACTCTCGATTTAGTAGGAAGACATCCACCTTGTTCCTTTCTATCAAATACTAGACATTGAGTGAGTTATCCTCATGAATCCAATGCTACGAGTCATCAAGCTATTTTCTTCAGTTTAGGATGTCTCATTTTGATAGGAATGCTCCTATTGATAGGAATGCATACCTCCCATTATGAGAAAACTATTGTGGGTTTGTTGTACAATAAGCA